>JACXGI010010654.1:0-17400 GCA_016801175.1 Esox masquinongy
CCCAGGCGAGACGCTTCTGACGCTGTGTCTTGTTCAAGAGTGGCTTGACACAAGGAATGCGACAGCTGAAACCCATGTCTTGCATACGTCTGTGCGTGATGGTTCTTGAAGCACTGACTCCAGCTGCAGTCCACTCTTTGTGAATCTCCCCCACATTTTTGAATGGGTTTTGTTTCACAATCCTCTCCAGGGTGCGGTTTTCCCTATTACTTGTACACTTTTTTCTACCACATCTTTTCCTTCCCTTCGCCTCTCTATTAATGTGCTTGGACACAGAGCTCTGTGAACAGCCAACCTCTTTAGCAATGACTTTTGTGTCTTGCCCTTCTTGTGCAAGGTGTCAATGGTCGTCTTTTGGACAGCTGTCAAGTCAGCGGTCTTCCCCATGATTGTGTAGCCTACAGAACTAGACTGAGAGACCATTTAAAGGCCTTTGCAGGAGTTTTGAGTTAATTAGCTTATTAGAGTGTGGCACCAGGTGTCTTCCATATTGAACCTTTTCACAATATTCTAATTTTCTGAGATACTGAATTTGGGGTTTTCATTAATTGTCAGTTATAATCATCAAAATTAAAAACACTTGAAATATATCAGTCTGTGTGGAATGAATGTATACATTATACAAGTTTCACTTTTTGAATGGAATTACTGAAATAAATCAACTTTTTGATGATATTCTAATTATATGACCAGCACATGTATGTGTCCCGGCGGAAGTCCATTCATTTCAATAGAAAGCAACCCGCACCGCTCCGGCTAATCTACCGCACAGATTTTGATGCGGTACGGCAGGTGTGTCGCATGAGTTGAAATTTTCCAACTTGTGCAGTGCTTTTCCATACGGTATCAGAAACGGAAGTTGATTTACCACCGAAGAAGTGCTAATATGTAGCTTTCAAAAATGTGTTTATGGGATCACAAAGAAATGCTTATAGCTATATATAGCCTGCGTGACTTTGAAGTTTTAATTTCATCTACTACAATGAAACCTAAATTGAGAGAAGCACCTGCTCGTCGCCATGCTAGATGCTAACAAAATGAGGCTCTCCATCTTTGCGATTTTGGTTATGAAGATGCGAAAGATTGATTCTGATGTTTGGGTAGATTGATTGCGGTGTTTGCGTGAAGGTACTGTACGATAATTTTATCCTTCTCTGGTGTGAACGACGCTTAGGCTTCTCGTGGTGGGTTTAATCCGGTCTAACAAAGAGATCCCTGATAATATAAAGAAAATAAAGCAACAGTACAGGGAAGCAGAAAGTAGGAACGACGGAAGTTGGTACACGATGCCAATGACTCCATAGAAGTACGGAGTGGTGAGACTATGTTATAAACAAAATGAACACGGCGTTACTGTAATTTCTACTTTACTACCAGAAAAATGTTGCCTTTTATTTTTCGTAACTGGAAAGCCAAATCGCGTGGATAGTTTACTCTTCCCTCCCCATCTAAGCCCCTCCTTAAGTCCTTGGTACGAAACGTATAGTCGAAACAGGAAAGTCAGGAAAGGCCAGCATTAGCATAAATAACAGGTTTAGCCCTGGTACCGAGGTAAAGCAGCAGTGGAAATGTGGCATAATTTGGTCAGTTGGCAACAGTACGTTGCTGCATCCACAAATGCAAGTGAAAACTCTAACACGCAAAGAAGAAACCATATATAAACAAGAACCAGATACGCTGCTGCCTTCTCTGGCCCTGAAGCAAATGATACACATTGCTATTCGAATTGCACAACATGCAGCGTTCTCACAGCACGTAATGCGTCTACTCGCAAACCCCACCCTAACGGTGCATTCACACTATTCGCAAAATTTCGGATGGCCAACGCCAGCATCGCCCAAAGTGCTTCGCCTGTAGCATACTTGTGGGTGTGTCTTTGGGTGTCATAACAGCAGGTAAACTGTATTAAGGTTTGAGCATAGCAAATTTGTATGAAGGAACGTCAGATTATTACAATGGTTGAAATTGGAACAGAAATGTATTAATACATTTTTACATTTTATACATCTCTACTCAATTCATGTGCCTTATTGATGCAATTCTTACAACCTGCAATGCTAGCTAGCAAACCAGCTTGCTAGAATTAGGTAGCCACCAGTCAGCTAAGGTATCTAATATTGACACCAGAAGCATCAACTATCTCGGCCACTTTCAGTAGCAGTTCCTGAGGCTGCCTGTAACAGGCAAAGTTTTGCGACAGACCTTTCCATAACATTACACTTTGTCTTAAGACGAACAAAGCCATTTTGGTCAGGAAAGGTTTCCAGCACTCTTCCGATAGCCAAGAGCAACGAGGAGCAGTAGAATCCACCACCAAGACGATGTCGCCAGGAACAAGACTTTGTTTCTCTTGGTTCCATTTTTGCCTTTCCTGCATCAAGGGAAGGTACTCCTGCACCCATCGGTCCTAGAACAAATCTGCAATATATTGAACCTGTCTCCACCTTCTTTTCACATACAGATCTTGTTTCACAAACAGTCCGGGTGGCAAGGCAGGTTTGCCTCTCATGAAGAGAATGTGATTGGGTGTAAGAGGTTCAATATCGTTGGGATCTTCGGCCAGCTTAGTGATGGGCTGGTCGTTTAATATAGCCTCAACTTCACAGAGAACTGTATGAAAACCATCATCGTCTAGTGTCTGCTGACGCAAAATGGAGTTGAGCACCTTTCTATTCATGCAAATGACACGTTCTCAAACGCCACCGTAATGTGATGCTGATGGTGGATTAAAACTCTTGATTCCATGTTGAAGTAGTGCTCCCTGTATTTTGCTGTGATTTAATCCAGCAAGGGCCTCCCTTAGTTCTCTTTCTGCGCCAACGAAATTGGTGCCATTATCGGATCGCATATGATAAACTTGGCCTCTTCTGCTCATAAATCGTCGTATCGCATTAATGCATGCATCGGTGTCCATTGAGGTCGCCACCTCTAGGTGAACAGCACTGCTCGCCAAACAGGTGAAAATCACTCCATTGCGTTTACACAAGCTTCTCCCCCGCTTCACTTCAACTGGCCCGAAATAATCGACTCTTACACTTGTAAATGGCGGGAGATCAGGCAAGATCCTTTCTATTGGCAGGTCTGCCATTTTCTGTTCACCTACTCTTACAGTGTAGCGTCAACAAGTGCAGCAGTCAGATATGATTTTCCTTACTGCTGAATTTGCCTTCATAATCCAGTACTTCCTTCTTAATTTAGCTAGCGTGTGGTTTCTTCCACTATGATCCAGTTGTTGGTGAATATGCCTAAGAATGAGAGTTGAGATATGCTGATCTTTCGCAAGGATGAGTGGATGCTTGATTTCTTCTGGCAGTGCTGCCCTACTCAGCCATCCTCCAACTCCAAGTAAACCATCCTCCAAACACGGATACAGTCTATAGATAGGACTTTCCTATCTGACCGCAGACTTTCCCAAAGAAAGTGTATCAATTTCCTCCTCAAACCGCTACTGCTGTGTGTATCAAATTATGGACATTTCTGTCTCCAAAAGGTCCTCTGACAAGACACTCTGACCCCCAAATGCACTTCCGACCTTCTTCATCTTCAACTGCCTAAGAGTGGATGGATTATTTGCATCAACAGACTGCAGTTCCTTTCTCCTTTCGCTTAATGTCAAAAGAGTCTTCTTAACTTTAAGGAACCAGGCAACAGCAACCCTGAGCCTCCTCCAGTCTGACAAATAAGTGATTAGTTGGTCAGTAGCATTAGGTGAGCCCTTAGCAATTACAGTATTCACAGTGATGTCTTTCTTGACTTCTGGGTCATCCAATGGAATGCTGACTTCCACAGCATTTTCTGGCCAATACTTCTTTGCCTTCCAAAGAAAGTTGGGCCCTTCAATCCATCTGCTGCTAATCAGTAGGTCGTTAACCTTCATACCTCTGGATGCATCGTCTGCAGGATTATCTTTGGTATTGACGTACCTCCATTGTGACACATTTGTAGCGTCTCTGATGGTTGAAACCCTGTTTGCCATGAAGGTGTGAAAGTGCCTAACCTCATTCTTTATATACTTCAGCACCGAGGTGCTATCTGTCCAAAAGACTGTCTCCCAACTGTAGCTGCAGCTCTGCTCTTAACATCCTGTCCACATGAACAGCAAGAGCCGCAGCTGTAAGCTGCAGGTGTGGAATGGTAACCTGCTTTAGCGGTGTAACTCTCGCTTTGCCAAGCAGGAAGGCAACATGAACATCATGTCTGTTATTCTCCATCCTTACATAACTGACAGTGCCATATCCATCTTCACTTGCATCAGAAAAGTGATGAAGTTGGGCAAGTGTGGACTGCCCAAAATCCCTTGGCTTAATGCACCTTCCAATTTTAAACTCTGACACCTTGCTAAGCTTTACCAACCACCTTGTCCAATGTTGCTGTATATCCTGGGGTAAGTTGTCATCCCATCCACAGCTTCTCCTACAGAGCTCCTGCAGCAACACTTTGCCAGGTAGAGTGACTGGTGCCATAAACCCCAAAGGGTCATACACTGAACTAAGCAGAGACAACATGCCACGTATAGTGAAAGGCCTTTCTTTAAACAGCATCCTGAACTGAAAGGCATCACTCTCAATACACCACTGCAGACCAAGGGCTCTTTCTAAGGGAAGATTGTCCCTGTCCATATCCAGTTCCTTTAAGTCCATGGCTCTGTGTTCCTCTGCAACTGTCCTTAGCACAACCCGGCTGTTACCGACCCATTTATTTAGACAGAAGCCTCCTCTTTGGCAGACAGCTGTAAGGTCGCCAATCATTTGAATGGCCTCCTCCTCTGATGACGTGCTCTTTAAACAGTCATCTACATAGAAGTTTTGCTTCACTGTCTGAATCACCTCAGCTGGGAAGAGTGCCTTACCGTCCTCAGCTGTCTTGCCAAGTGCATAGCAAGCACAGCTCAGGTGATGAAACAGCCTCAAACAAGTGGACAGTCATACTGTACTCTACCATTTCTTGACTAAGGTCACCCTCGGGCCACCACAAGAAACGAAGGAAGTCTTTGTCTGCTTCTGCAACCTTGACTTGATAGAACATCTGTTTTATGTCTCCCATCAAAGCCACAGGCTCCTGCCTAAACCTTGTGAGTACAAGCAGACTACTAGTAAGGTTGGGACCGTGCAAGAGTTGGCTGTTCAACAATGTTCCTTTAAAAACTGCTGCAGAGTCAAATACCACACACAGAGTATTCTTTCTTGGATGGTAGACCCCGTGGTGGGGAATATACCAGACCTTTCCTTTTTCACAGTCCAACTGGTGCTGAGGTATTTTCTCTGCATAACCTTTACTGATGACATCAGTGAAGAAGCTTGTGTACTCTTGATGGAACTGCTCATTCTTCTGAAATCTCTTCTTAAGCCCAAGTATTCTTTGTTTGGCCATAGATAGATTATTAGTGAACACTGGCTGCTTTTTCCTAAAAGGCAATTTTAGGCTGCAGTGCCCATCCAACAGTTTTGCAGACTGACCTACAATTTCTAAGAACCTCAGGTCTTCTCTTGACATTTCCTTGTCCTCATAAGTCCTTTCGTTGAAATCATGCATGTACTGGTTGTTCAAGAGCTCATTCAGCCTGCACACGGAGATCCTATTCACAGCAGCAACAGTGAATCCAGCTTCTAGGTTAGTGGTGTTGCTGCCTTGCACAGGACCATTAATTATCCAACCCAGAACCTCCACAGCTGTTTACAATTTCCCAGGGTTCCAATAACTTAGGAGCATTGCTGCCAATCAACAGGTCAACATTGGCTTTTATGCCAGGAATCTGGATCCCTGACAACTATGGCCACTGTGCCAGGTCTTCTGGTGTAATGATATTGTCAGTTGTTACGGGCATTTTCCTTTGCGTGAGCACGTCCAGCAGTTGGTAATAACACTCGTTGTACTAGCCCTTTCCTTCTTAACATGAAGCACGGTGGGATGACTTTGACCACAGATTTTGCAAGTAAGGCGCCTTTCGCAATCCTTGCTCACGTGTCCAGTACACAGGCAAGCAAAGCAAAGTCCTTTCTCCTTCACAAAGTGGATTTTTTCCCAATGCTTCTTTCTGTTTAACTGTGGACACTCCCCCAATAAGTGCTCACGAGAGCAGCACATACAATCAGTGGGATTATGTTGTTCAGTCATGCCCTGTTCTCTTAGAACGTTACCTTTAGCTCCCAATTCATCCATGTGGTCTGCCAGCTTTATTGTGGTGGCAAAACTATTTCCTATTACATCCTTCCTGTGCAGAGACCTGTTTACACTCCTCATACCAACGTTCACAAATGAAGAGTCCTGAATATCACCGAAGACCGAAGTGTGAAATTAGTTTCAAAGTTTGTGTAAGAGAGTTTTCTTACTAGTATAACGGCCTTCCAATAATTCACTGTGGTGCACGTCGGCAAACTTAACTTCCGCGTGATATAGGCATCGGAGGTGTAGTTGCATATTCCAGTTACAATGTCCAGATATTTCCTTTGAATTATTGCTCAGTTCATTATTGACAAATGTAATATTTTTTGCTGTTAAACCTCGACTATACAGTTACAACTTATATAGCCAAACCACATCTGTTACTGCTACAATACCTGCAAACGCCATACCCACGGTAAGAAAACTGTATGCCTCACACGGCATGCACACCTGGTTGTAATTCCCATCCTGTATACAGTCCCATATAAGGTAATGTCACCTAGTGGTACAAAAGTAGATTACACAGCAATTAAATGGCTTTTACATAATTGTTTAGGTTTGCAAGAATTTCTATGAATTCTGAGGTACAAGTTTACCAAAGAATGGCTCAGGAGAAAGAAGTTGTGTTTTGTATTGGCCAAGTCAAATGTCTGACCTTAATACAATTGAGATTCTGTGGTATGTCTCAACCAGGATTCGAACACAGGGCAACGTTGGTATGTCTCAACCAGGATTCGAACACCGGGCACTGTTAGTATGTCTCAACCAGGATTCGAACACCGGGCACCGTTGGTATGTCTCAACCAAGATTCGAACACCGGGCATCGTTGGTATGTCTCAACCAGAATTTGAACACCGGGCACCATTGGTATGTCTCAACCAGGATTCGAACACAGGGCACCGTTGGTATGTCTCAACCAGGATTCGAACACAGGGCACCGTTGGTACTACTGCAATCCATTTGCAGTGCAGTAGTTTGAGACCACTGTGCCAATCGCGGCCCCCAACTTTGTAGTAAAGGTTAAGAATATTGACGGTATCATACCAGATCAAAGCCACACATGCCAATTTTAGGCAGAGAGGTTGTTTGTTCTGGTGTTTGTTAAATCTACATTATTTGTAACTGTTGGGGTAAAACAAACTCATATTTTGGGTTGTGATGGGGCATGGCAGTTAGTTTATAATGCATTTAAACTGTTAAATTATTTTGGAATCTATGCACACAACGTGTGTGTATAAACACAGGCAATGAACACAGCCAACCCCACATCATTCAACGTCATTTTCATTATGCATTAATGTCACATGTACTTAAAAAAAACTAGAATAATCTATAAATCCTGATTATTTTTCAGCAATCAAGCTGAAACCAAACCAGCGTCAAAGGCATTAATTGCTCAGCACAAGTTTTTGTGTTTGTGTGTTTGTGTTTTTGTTTGAGGTGATTAGTTCTTCTAATTCTCTAAGATGCACTTTTCTAGACTATCAACTCAAACTAGCAGCATCCCAGTCTGCTCCTGTTCCACTTACTGGCCCTTGTAAATACATTACAGCTGTGACAGCTCATGTTAATCTCAGATTAATGGAAGGAGAGCGGTCCTCAACGCACGCACGCACACACACACACACACACACACACACACACACACACACACACATTCAAACAAAAATACAAACACATCCGGTAATCAAGTGGTAGTGAACTCCTGGGTTTTCTAAAATGAGACATAGAAGCAAACGCTTGTGAGGGTGGACCAAGTCTGGACCATTTCCCTTATTTCGTTATATCATCCATTGTCCGCTCATCTTGGGACAGAGCACTGTGACGTGAAGTGACTGCTGGCCTAGGAGATGCTCCATCGAAACATCTGTTGAGAAGGAAAACCACTCAGAATCCACGAGGCGTGCCTGGAGATGGAGGGAATCTCTCTGTTCTCCTTCTCAAAGCCCCTCACACCTGTCCCTTCAATGCGTTAAGAAGTCAGCTGGTAAATAATTCAACGGCTGTCCTCTCCACCCTCATCTCTGCTGTCATCCCTCCCCCTCTCTGGTCTCCCTCTCATGACAGTAGTGCTGACTGTGTTGGTTTTTTAGGCTGCACGAAACATGACTCGACAGTTTTTGGCTCAGACACTGGGGAAGCCTCTTTATTGCCGCTTAGTGCCATTTATTCATCCTTTTTCATGGCTGTTAGACAAACTAGGCCCAATGATTCAATCAATGTATATATTTGTCTATTCCTCCACCCATCTGTTCTGGCCTTTCTACTTTTTCACTGGTCAACTCTCTACTCATCTAACGCCTCTGTTTTTCTCCATGTTTTTCTTCTTCTCATCTTTTTCTCTGTGCGTGGTTTCTAGTGACTTGGCCAGGTGTCTGGTTTTTCACCCCTCTCCATTCTACTCAGTGCAAGAGTAGGCTGCTCTCTTACTTATGGAAATGCACGGGGAGGTTTTATAATGCACTCAGGAAAGCAGCCTGCTAGTCACTCTCCAGACCTGGGGCCTCATTTATCAATCTTGCATACGTTTCTAACTAAATTCTGATGAATGTGGAAATCCTATGATTTGCATGCGCCCACAAAATTATTGAGATTTATCAAACTGGCGAATGCGACACATACGTGTCCGTTGATAAATAAGACCCATACTATACTTCTGCGTACGTGAACAAGTTGACGGTCTCCGCCCAATGAACGCCTACAATTACCCATATAAGGTAGCCAGATCAGCCCTATTGACTATTTAATTTTAGTAGATGCAAGAAGCAAGGTGGAGACTGATCAGGAAAAACGTACAAGACAATACTTTTCCCATAATGTGAAATTCACATAATATTATTTGAAATAGAATCTAAAATAAGGTGACCAGATTTCTGAAATAAAAACTGGGGACATTTCCAGTTTGGCGGTCAATATATCATTACATTTTTATTAATGATATAATGATATATTTTATTATTTTATTATAATTTTATTATAATGTTATTACCTATGAAATACAAAAGGGGGACTATTCCATTTCAATGTATTTAGTCTCACAGGCACACTGTGATAGACATAAAAAGAACTAGCTATATTACAGAAATATTGCAGACAATACTTAACAACATAAAAAAGAAATAAGATGAGATTGGTAACTACATAATATAATTATACCAACTTAATCTGTGCATTTCTCAGAAGAATGTAGGCCTATTTTCTTCAGGATTGCATGTGTCAACTTTTTCCTACTCTGTTAACTTTTTCTTTTTCCTCCAATCTTGCACCTCTTTTCTTCACTTGTCTTCCTTCCTTTCCTTCTCTTTACCTTTCCTCCTCACTTTTCTACACTCTCCTCCCTTCACTCTTTTTACTCCCTAAATTTTTCCTTCTCACTCTCTTCTCCTACCTCTCCAATCTTTAATAACAAATAGTACACTATTAGACAAAATAGTTTGGTTAACAGATTCCCATTGCTTTCCTCATTTTAGTTTTTTATCTCAAAAACATTGTTTGGAATAATAAATTGACATGCTCTGTAATCATATCTTTACCTTTCCTCCTCTATCTCCTTCAGATCATCTATCTACTTAATCAATTGTGACATTATAACATCACTAGCTAGTATCTCACACGATTGAAACCTGTCTTGAAAAGATGTTTGTGGTGATGTTGTGGATTCACTTGCCACTTGTGAGCTTCTGGACAAGTTTTCCAAAGCAGTTTTCTCTAAGATTAGTGCGAGCAAGTATTTAGTAGAAGATTTAATGAAGCTGCTATAGCGAGCAACCACCTCTGCCAAAACAAGCACAACGCGATTGAGACGTCAACTTGTAGGCTCTACTGCCCGGTCTTTCTTGACACATAAAATATGATTTCTCTTTGCTGTTTTTAATGCACAGTTAAAAATGGGGACATTTTCCGGGGAGCGCTCCACCCGGGTACAGGCCACCAAAAACAGACTGTCCCCGGAGAACGGGGACATCTGGTCACCCTAATCTAAACCAGGTCCTTTTTCGGAAAGTCTCAGGTAGCCCATCAAGCAGTCAAATATTCTGCATTATAAGACATGGCTGCTGGTGTAAATAAAATAAACTGGTCAGAGATCAGTCAAGGTGAACGCGAGAGAGTGATTTGCTGCACTCATAACCAGTGTCCAAACTACAGGAGGTGGGCAAAGTGTGACAGATATTTCTCCCATTGACTGGCAAATCACTGGCATCATTGGGGAGATCTGAGTGGGAAAAGTCCTAGACGGGGACACCGACATGTCGCTGTGGGAGGGTTGCAGTAAGTGACCATTTGCCATTAGGCTAATCATAACATTTCAACTTCACATTCAAGAAACATATCAATACAGACATAAAATCAAAGTGAATCGGTCAAGCCCAGTTCAAATCAAGTGGGCCTAGGACTTTTAGGCATTATTTTCACTGCAGAACAAGTAGCCTATCTGCAGTGACATCCCAGAGTGGGGTTGCGGGGCTCTGCAGTTTGGTAGCGGTCCGTATGGATTTGAGTGAGGACTTACCGGGTCGTGGCGGTTTAGCCAGAAGGTCTTGCAAATGCAAGATCTGTTAAAAGAAACAGTAGCCTAGCGAATGTGACCTAGAATGTAGGCTATATAAAATTTCAGAAATTTTATTGGAGATCAATGACTCTTGGAAAGACCTTGTGTTAAAACGATTGTTCCATTTTAGTGAAATGCATTTTTCGTTTAGTACTGCATAGCTATAGCCTATAGGCTAACTTTTATTTTGAGTAGGCCTACTGCCTGTTTTACTCAATTTGTGGGGAATAAGCGTAGGCCCACCTATTTTATATTCTGTTCATTTTCATTCTGTGAGAATTTTAAATAAAGGTAATTTCTGAAATGTATTGTCAATGTTGTCAAATTATAAATTGTAAGCCAACGTGTGATAACGCTGTAGCTCATTTAAAAACAAAGAACCTCTAGGTCGTAAGAGTGCATCTTTAAATAAATTGGCATGTTGTAGCGTATCGTAAAAAATACAATGTACGCACATGGAAAATGGGGCTATTGTTTGTCTTGTTTTCCAACTGTATGGATATGTCCATTGAAAGGGCTGTGTTTTACAGCATATTAGTCCTAACATTTTCCCATGTGTTTCAAGTGACATTCCTCTACCAGCTTTTCCGAAATAGCATGGTATTTCTCCAATTCAACCGCTAGGCTGTGCATACGCATGGGTTGAAATCTGCGTAGAGATACGCACACTTTCCCGTCAAGTTCAACATTGATAAACACCAACTTTTGCGTGAAAACTGGCGTACCCATGGTTTACACACATTTGTGTGTACGAACGATTGATACATGAGGGCCCTGGGCCTCAGTCTGATCAGAGAGGTGAAGTACAGTCTGGTCAGTCTGATCAGAGAGGTGAGGTACAGTCTGGTCAGTCTGATCAGAGAGGTGAGGTACAGTCTGGTCAGTCTGATCAGAGAGGTGAGGTACAGTGCAGTCAGTCTGATCAGAGAGGTGAGGTACAGTGCGGTCAGTCTGATCAGAGAGGTGAAGTACAGTGCGGTCAGTCTGATCAAAGAGGTGAGGTACAGTGCGGTCAGTCTGATCAGAGAGGTGAGGTACAGTGCGGTCAGTCTGATCAGAGAGGTGAAGTACAGTGCGGTCAGTCTGATCCAGAGTGGTGAGGTACAGTGCGGTCAGTCTGATCCAGAGAGGTGAGGTACAGTGCGGTCAGTCTGATCAGAGAGGTGAGGTGCAGTCAGTCTGATCAGAGAGGTGAGGTACAGTGCGGTCAGTCTGATCAGAGAGGTGAGGTACAGTGCAGTCAGTCTGATCAGAGAGATGAGGTACAGTGTGGTCAATGATCAGAGAGGTGAAGTACAGTGCGGTCAGTCTCATCAAAGAGGTGAGGTACAGTGCGGTCAGTCTGATCAGAGAGGTGAGGTACAGTGCAGTCAGTCTGAGCAGCAGGCGTCCCTGGGCCCCACACAGGCCCTGCTTATATATTGGCCGATTTGAATGGTTGCCACGTCTTCCTTTAACTACAGTCGCTGACTTAATCACAAAATCCTGAACACAGGGAATAACAGATTTGGATGCGTTTAGTTTTATTTTAACCAGTCCTACATTTTTTCTTCAAATTTTCAGTTCCAGTGGGACAATCGTATATGGTATTAGAACACATTTGTTAGGGAACATCCCTCTTACTTGAAAACAGCACCAAAGACAGATCCACATCAGCATGAAATAGGTCACCATATAATAGCAACCCCACAACCCAAGGGACAGGAATTAATTAAAACATCTCCTTCCAATCTACTCATCTATGGTCTGTACTTTCAATGTTTTGTATTGAGGCGCTAAATTGACCCCTGTAGCCTATGCACGGAAAGTCTCTTGACAATTAATAAAAGTTACCTTTAAATTTAATGGAACATGTAACGGCTATTTATAACATTCTATAATGCTACTTGAAAATGCAGTCAGCAATTGTTGGCCAATGGTTGTAAAAGTGCCACTGTTACGTTAAAAAGGGTAACCGAAAACTGAGTACCATACTATGTATGTAACAATTTGTGCACAATGTCATCGATACCACAAATTTTCAATCTTGAATTTCATAGCTAATTGAGATATGACAGTTATGATATCATACTTATGGAAAATGCAGACATAAACAACAAATTACACATCCCATCCAAAATGGAGGTTTATACAATTCTTTTCTTAATCACAAAAGTCCCAGATTGCATCTTTAAGGCCCCATTCTACTTCCTCAGAGTGACACAAATTGCACATGTGACCCAACCACCTAGGAATTTTAGTAGAACCATTCAAAACACCAGGTGTATAAATACAAGGGCATTTGCCAAAGCAGTGTTTAAGTTTGACATTACTTCAAAGCACCGCAGCCAGGACTCCACCATCACACTTCAATCCATTCAGTTCAATATCCCAAACAAAGCCATTAAGTTGTGCTGGTTTTAAAACACATTGGTATGCACAGGCTGTCAGCACAGTCTAGAAGCACTGCACAGGGGAGGAGAGCTGAGTGTCCGTGTCAGAAGAGCAGCACCGCTCGGGAGACTACATATCTGTATGTGGGTGAGGGTTGATGACACACAATACTTTCTGTCTGTCTCTCTCACTTATTCACTCACCCTTTATTTACTACTGCCTTTTCACTCTCTCTCCCCCATCTCTCTCTCTCTCTCTCTCGAGTGTGTGAGTTGGATTTCTGCCAGGAAGTATTTTGCCTGTGAGAGTGGCGTGTGTCAAGGAGGTTATGACATTCAGACCAGGGTGTGGGTGCAGGTGTTGGCAGCGGTACGGTGTGGCTGTGAACACCATGGCAGCTGGTGCTGTTGGCCAGCGATAGTGGCTCAGCCAAAACTAATCTGTGGATCAACAGGACATCACAAGCACATATCCAGGACAGTGTGTCCCATCTATAACATACATCCCAGTGGTCACACACAGACATACGGTGTGTCCCATCTATAACATACCTCCCAGTGGTCACACACAGACATACGGTGTGTCCCATCTATAACATACCTCCCAGTGGTCACACACAGACATACGGTGTGTCCCATCGAAAACATACCTCCCAGTGGTCACATACAGACATACGGTGTGTCCCATCTATAACATACCTCCCAGTAGTCACAAACAGACATACGGTGTGTCCCATCGATTACATACCTCCCAGTAGTCACATACAGACATAAGGTGTGTCCCATCTATAACATACCTCCCAGTGGTCACACAAAGACATACGGTGTGTCCCATCTATAACATACCTCCCAGTGGTCACACACAGATATAACTGCAGACAAATGCCTCACAATTTACAAGCCAACATAAATGTGCAACACAATTATGAGCACACACACACACACACACACACACACACACACACACACACACGCACAGTCCTTAGAAGCAGTGAAACAAACAAACACAGCTATACTGTAGAAAATATGTTTTTAGGAGCGGATCCAGTACAGTTATATAATACTGTAGTTCTAATATTAAAGAATGGCTTGAATGGAAAAAAACTGATCCAAAGGCAGTTACATATCTTTCAATAATATCAAACATTGTACTTAACAACACTGTCTATGCACCGGTTGGTAAGCATGTTTGGTCATTTAAGGAAAACACTCATGAGGCTTTGTTCCGTCGCAATCGGGAAACTGTGCCTAGTTCTGGGTCAGGACAGGATTAAACTGAAGAATGCATGTTAATGGCTGGCATATACAGGGCCGGAAAAAGAGAAAAAGACAGAGAAACAAGCCAACACACGAAGACATTTATAAATTATTCTCCCTACTCTTCCTGAACCCAGCCACTTGTCCATTTCTGCTGAGATAAAATGTTCACTGCTGCTGACCAGTGTTACTTTCTAATTGTTTCTACTCTGTAAATCTGTAATGACGCCAACGCAGGAGTTTGCATTGTTTGCATTTCACGTTTAACCCACAGACTCTCGGTTACTTGAAAAGATTGCATGTTCTTATTATGTTCATCCTATATGCTATGAGCTTTTATAGGAATATTAACATTAACACATACCGTTAAAAAAAAAAAACCTGGCCTACTTTAATAGTCTGCACTTCACCTTGATGCAGACTCAAGGAGAGCCAAGCAGAAAATCCAGAGCAAACTGGTCATGGAAATATATATATACACACACACACATGCTTATCAATTTGGTTTCATAATCTAATATCATGTCACATTCCATCAACCTCAAATATGCAAATGAAAATGTTATCTAGTATTGTTGTCTCTCTGCTGTGAATCCTCAGCCATCTTCTTTAGAATGGCATGCTTATTTAAATTCTGATTTTTTTTAATACATTTTGTTGTCTTGATTTTTATTTACTCAGGTTTTTTTATGCCCTCGTCTACACTAATACCTGTCCTGTTTGTACTAAGTAACATAGGATAAATGACTTATGTCTTATTAATGTTTTAATGTGTCTGTTTTTAATTATGTAAGACATCAAATCTTCTTAATTGCGTAAAGTGTACTTACTATTGCTGGGTTGTGTGGTTGACCTATCCAACTATCTTTAAATGAATGCACTAACTGGAAGTCAGTATATGCGGCTAAACAAAACACGTTTCAAGGATAACAGCAGGACTAAGACTGGGGAGAATAAGTCCTGGTGGATATCCTGATTGGCTTTTAGCTGTGTACTTAGTATTTTAAGTAGTTATTGATCTCTTGTAGAAACAACTCTGTGTAACATTTTCATTTACAAATAATAACTCCAAACTATTAGATTCAGAATATATTTCCCCCGAAAAATATGTAATAACAAACTATAATATTCCTTTGTACATTCCTTTACACTTCCCTGATTGTATTTGGACCAAAGCCTTCATCTTGTATTTTGTACCAATTAATTATATCCATGATTAAGTGGCATGTGTAGAATAAGCTGCGTACCTAACAGAATAAGCTGCGTAGTAGAAATATCTGCATCACTAGTTCCTCTGATGAGTACAGTAAATGGCTTTCTTGTCCCAGTGTTACTTTAATAAAATGGTCCATTCCATAGCCTCCTCTACTGTCATATCCCATGGCAACCTTATATCACAGTATGACATTAAGTTTACCTATAATGGACAGACATTATTATTTCATATTTTTTCTGATTTGTTACTGCATTCATTAAATATGTATATAGCAAAAACAACTTCACAGTTAACTTTAGACATTAAAGTGCAGGATATTGTACAAAAAAAAATAAAAAAAATAAACAACTTTTATCAACATTAAGTGGGCTGCAGAATTATACAGCAGGCACATTTGATTGCCCCCTAGTGGCCACTTTTTAAATCAGATTTTGACATTCTAGGGATTTTTTATATTATACGTGTATGCAGCTTAAACATGGCGATTGCTATACCAGTGGACCTTCCCTTCATTCTTCCCTAAATTGTGGATCGAGATGTAAACATGGGACATTTTCAATGTCACGGTCTCAGTGACTTGGAAGGTCCTTTACCGGTGCCATAATTCAACGTCACAGTCTCAGGGACTTGGAAGGTCCTTTAGCAGTGCCCATAATTCCACTTCTAAACAGATTCCGTTGTTACCGTCATCCTATTATAGACTCAGCATCTACGCTTTGAAAGTCAAATTGATTCATTCCACTCGCGTGAGCCGTACAGTATCAAGGCATGGAACTCATGGCCCCTGGCTCGGCCAAACTCTGTTTCCCAAAATAGAAAAGCATGTATCCATATCAAACTGTGCATCCAAACAAACCCCTGCCTTACATGCAACAAGTACATCACCGTGAAACCCTGTCCACTGGCATCTGACAGTTTTCTGCAAGCTCCGCAGAAACTGCAATGATTTGGCTGGCGCCCCAAGGAGAAGGACAGGGGAGAGGGGGGCAGAGAGAGAGGGGGGGGGGAGAGAGAGAGACAGCTAAGGAGAGAAGAAATGCCAGTATAAAGTCAGATTTTAGACTCACCGAGCAGAAGTGTGACGACCACGCTGGCGTGAACAGTGTCTCCTGAGCGCACGCACCTGGACAGAGAGAACCGGCCGTTTCCTTTGGACTCCATATTCTGCTGCGTCTGTCTGTTAAGCTGTCAGTCCGTCTGTCTGACTGCCCTCGGATAGTCACTCTGGGCGAGCGTGTACGGGTGCGTGCGTGCGTGCGTGCGTGCGGGTGGGTGGGTGGGTGGGTTTGAGATGGAAGAGGAGGAGTAGTGTAAGGGAGGAAGCCAAGAGAGCAAAGCAAAAATAGCAAGACGATACTTGTCAGTCTGCAAAGTCCTGTGGTTTGAGCCTACGGTTCTCTACCCTCCTCCGTTGCTGCGAGTCCCAGAGACGGACAGAGAAATAGATATAGAGTGAAAGAAGGCTGATTCCTGGAATAAGAGTTCTCAGTCTACCCTTCTGTACGTACAAACGGACCAAAAGAGAGAGAGGCAGAAGGAGACGGACGAACAGTAGACTACTGCACCTTATCCAGGCACTTTCTCTCTCTCGCTCTCTCTCTCTCTCTCTCTCTCTTTCTCTCTCTCTCCCTCTTTGCTTCAGTCACTCCCTCTGACTCGCCGATGGGCTGATTTTCCACTGATACAACCTGAGAGCTGGAACAGGCAGAGCGGAGGACTGCTGAGAGGCGGCGAGCGTCTGCACCGCAGAGCTGTGGCGCACTGGAGGGGGTGGTGGGGTGGGGGTGTCAGCCGTGCCCCCGGCGGAGAGCTGCATATGGGGCGAGGGAGCAGGCAGAACAGC
>JACXGI010010655.1:0-27184 GCA_016801175.1 Esox masquinongy
CCAACAGGCAGGAAAACAATCCACCCACATTGCCAAGCATCAACCAAAGTGATACCCGCCAACCGCAACCACCCTGAATGAGGGCCGAGTATAGCCAGCAGAGTACAGGCCAATTGCACAAGTGCGCAACAGAGAGACAACAACAAGCCAGTGACTCCGCCCCCGAATGGCGTTGGAGGGAGGGCATCCCAGTGGCGAATAAATGTACTTGAAGTGAATGGGGAGGATGGCAAGTGCTGCAAGCAATGTTCACTGTGTGTGGTTTAACACTGGCTTCATCAGATATGTTTTAATTATTTTATTTATTTTATTTTACCTGGTTATTTCAGTGAAAAACTTGTTAAACTTGTTAAACTGTTATTTACAGGAATGACCTAGGAGTCATTTGGGTTAACTTATCAGATTGATGGTGATAACTGGAATTATTATTGTGGACCAGTAAGGTAAAATACAGGGAAATAATGTTCTTTCCTTTCATATAGTTTTTGATTATGTGATACTATTCTGAGATGTTATACTTGAGTAATGTCCCCATTCACCTTGATTATTATTGCACTGTTTTGCACTGTCATTCAAATGATTATTTATCTTCTAAAATATTAAAGCCATGGATTTGTAAAACAAATAAGACATACATAAACATTTTTCAATATGTTTGATGGTAAAAGATCCCCTTGTTCTAAAACTGATTTTTGACAAAAAAATTCTATGGGTCCCAACTGATCTCAGCAGCATGATAATGAATTAGGCTGCCCTTTTTAAGAACTATAATTGACAGTATTTAATGAACCACCAGATGGCAGTACCCACTTGTGTAAAATATATAAATTTTGCCCCATGAAAAGGCTTGTAACTTTTTTCAGTTAAAAATATTTTTTTTATATTTTGTCCTGACCTTTTTATTTCAGTTAGCTTAGCAGTATGGTATACACACATCTTGACACGTTACCCAGGCAATGAGGTCCACCCTGAGGGAAGCACTATTTTTAGTGTTGAGACAACACCCAATACACTATGTATGAAGTTACGCAGATGGGCCTGCCAGCCTGCCTACACCATGTTAACTCCAACTACAGCGATGATGTTATGGAGACCTTCTCCCTCACACCTTCTGACGCAAAGAATGAATGTTTCACGCTCCATGAACTTGCTAGCTGCGTCACACATCATCTGTCAAACAGAACGGAATGACCAATCAGATTAACGTGGGTAACAGAAACGTTACATTGCGACTCCTCCATCACTGTTGGAGTTGGGGCCACAGTAAGCAGTGAACACTGCTGACTATATTCTAGAATATAAACGACTGTCAGACGGACATGTAAATAGCCCACTCCCGCCTGGACAAACCTCTGCCTTCAATGAACAGGTCAAAGAGACATTGGTGGAAAGAATTGATCACAACATCCTCAGTGAATACGCACAAACATTGTTGCATGTTCAATACCCTCGCGCCCCTCTGATTTACATAGTGCCTATGATGCCAGAACAGTGCTTCGTGATGTTCTTTGATGGTCTATTTTCATATACACTCCAAGAAATTTCTTAAAAATAAAAACATTAAGCTATATTTGAGGAGATATTTGCTTGAAATACCTGAAGTAATCTGCCAATGGAACAAGACAAATTATTTGATATTCAAGACATATTTTCTAAAACCAAGTGGTATTAGTAAATACAGTTTAAGCTTGTTAAAAAAAAGTACCTTATTTTAAGGCTGGTTAGATTTTTAACCTGAAAACAAGATAAATATACTTGATAACACATGTTTTGCGGTGTACTGTCATCCCACAGGAAGTAGGAATTGAACACAGTCCATTTCCTTGACCTAAGAATTGTGCTCACCCCTTCTCTCTCATGTAGTAGATGCTCAGGTTTATGACACGCCCAATTTAATGTGTGGTTGTGCGACTGGGCCTGCGAGTTAGTACTCCATAAACAGATCAGGTAATGAAGAAACAACATTATAAAAGAGTCCCACAGATTATTACAGTTGATATGTATCAATGGCTCTCTGAGTTTCTAACAGTTCTGTACATTTACAGAATGCAAGAACAATGCATAAAATAGAAAAGCCTTCACAGAAAATGGTTGGACTGTAAATTATTAACACATTGTTGAAATCATTGAGAGTAAATTCTGGGTTTAGACAGCTTTTGATACGTAATTTCGTACGGTTAATCAGAAAGCTACTATTTATACAGGATAGGTATATATTCTTTATACATCTCATAGACATCTCATGGAAGATACTGGTGTGAATCCATATTCTCTAGTTTAGGATTACTCATTAATTTAACCAGAAAAACAATCTTGACAACATAGTCCTGGAAAAAGTTGGCCTCGGTTTCAGACAAAAGATGAGTAACAGCTAACATCTGTGGTTTCCACATTCGATGCACGTGTCTGTGATGTACTGGACATTTCACATACAACCTCTAGTCAGATTGTAACATGCGACATAAAACGTCTTGAGGCAAACAAAGTGATTGATTTGTTCTGATTGCGGGTGTGGATTAAAGGTGTGTACGAAAGGTCGGTACAAAATGAGTCCAGTGAGTCTGTGCATCTCTTGTACGGCGCCCGGAATAATCCAGGGTCTTTACAACTCACCACATGCTGACGATAATGTATTGAAATGCAGATTAGATTAAGAGGGATTTAACTTCCCAGTCGTTTGCTCACTTCCTATTACTCCAAACGTCGGCACGTCACGACAACGGGGTGCCATTTTGTGATGCGTGTTAACGGATGATCACCACGGCTGCCTGTCCCTGTGCAACACATTTACACAGCGCATTATTGATTTGTTAGAATGGATTAGTGTTGGGTTGCCACTGCACACAGCCACGTCTACCAAATGAAAGGCCAGTGTGTTCAGCGTGTGTCCATTTCCAAACTAGGCCGATCTTTGGACCTGCCTGACTAAGCCAACCAGCTCAAACTGGGTTTTTTACTTCTAATCCATATTCATTTGACTGGCGTGCTTTGTTCCAGTGAGTGTTGTGTATCAGCACCCCGGCATCCCGTTCACATCAGAGTGGGTTGATCAATTTATTTACTTTATTTTGGTTTGTGTATTTGTACTCTATGTATGCGTGTCCGTTTTTTTCTTAAATCGTGCATTAGCATAAAGAAGTAAAGTATGCTGATTTCTTCACTGTTAAGATGCAAAGTCATGTTAAAATGTGCTGAACAAGCCTGGTTGATACTGCTGCATTCCTTTAGCAAAAAAAACAAAACAAGTAAGATGTATTTGTTTTATTTTTAACTTTTCTGACAGCTATTCTGTTGATCGCGGTGTGCTTCCTATTACTGGGTTGTTGTGGTTGTCCCACTGGGCTGAATGACTAAAATGTATGAATGCATTGTACTAACACTGTGCTAACATTGTACTAACATAAACACCACCACATTTTGAATCACTGTATAAGACTTTCAGGTACAGGATTTAACTGATCAAAATAATTCATAAGTAAAAATACCTTTCAAATGTGGTCCTTGGTGCAGGACAGAAACTGATCATAATATTATAGCCCTACTTTTCATGTTGACTAGACTGGTGAGCACATCAAACCAGAAGGACAAGCATGCCCTCTGTGGACTCCACTACACAGGACAAATGCTTCCTTTATGTTGGGCCTCCTTTAGTATCGGCTGGTGAGATTGGAAGAGTTGCAGTGACTCAATTACCTTCGGAGGCAGTCAGAGTCACAAGGGTCTGCTTAGATTTGTGTTGTTTTTCCTCTTCGCAGAAAAAGCCTGTCTGATTCCCTAGAATCTGGCTGCTCTGAGGCTCTTCCCCCTGGACTCGGCTGCTAATCAGGGGCAGTAGATGCGACAGGGCTGGGCCCCTGTCACAATGCTTAATGCTCTGATCTTCTCCCTCCGAATTTCTCTTGGTCTTTCTCTTTAAATTTGGCAAATGGTACTGACGAAAAGCAACAACTGTAAGGAACAAACACATTGTATTACTTGTATTACTACACATTGTATTACACATTGTACTTCTCCCTGGCTCCTGTGTCTTCACATTACCCCAAACACATTGTACTTGTCCCTTGCTCCTGTGTCTTCACATTACCCCAAACACATTGTACTTCTCCCTGGCTCCTGTGTCTTCACATTACCCCAAACACATTGTACTTCTCCCTGGCTCCTGTCTCTTCACATTACCCCAAACACATTGTACTTCTCCCTGGCTCCTGTGTCTTCACATTACCCCAAACACATTGTACTTCTCCCTGGCTCCTGTGTCTTCACATTACCCCAAACACATTGTACTTCTCCCTGGCTCCTGTGTCTTCACATTGCCCCAGCAGCCACAGACACGCTGACTTCCAGCATAATCTCACAGTTCAGACTTTAGCTTCACAGATATGTTGTGTTGCTCATTTCCATCCCTGGGGGTAAACACATAGCCCCCCCCCCTTCTGTGGGCCTCCAGCAGATAGCTGTACATATGACTTCCTTTTTCCCCCAGCCCCCAACAGTGGAGCTGTTTTCTGAATGCCTGCCTGACTGTCCTGGGGCCATAGGGGTGATAAATTACATTAGGTCAGTTCAGTTCTGCCTTGCTCACTCTTTCGCTCTCTCTCACACACACAAACACACACACACACTCACTCACAGGCCACCTTTCAACCCAGCAGCTCAGCCAACCCCCCCTCACGACTGTCTGTGGTGACGTTTATCGAAAGGCTGTCTGTTGCGTGGTGTTCCTCAGAATGTGATGTCCCTCTGTTCCATACAGAATAAACTGCAAAGACCATTCAGATATCTGCTGCATTTTATGCCTCTCCTCACGTCCGTGACCAATTTTAAACACGCACTCGAACCCTGCACAGATAATCTTTTTTGCTGTGTTTCACAACGAATGACAGTGTTTCGTGGTCGGGATGAATTGCCTTAGTCATTGGCAGGACTATAAAGCAGGTCTGGGTAGCTGCAGCTGAGCGTTGTAACTTGGAGTTGAGAACTACATACTTAAAGTCTCTGGCTGCTCTGTTAGAGACGTAATGACAGTCAGTTTGTCCCCCATTCTAGCCCTAGAACACACTGCGTCTTTAGCACTTCATGGAAATGCTGAGGTAGTCTACTTTTTTGAGCACCATTGGCCAAAATGTTGAACCATCACTTCCGTAAGATCAGGGGTGTTCAGAAATAAATGTATAACAGATGGTCATCCCATGATATTAAAACTTGGTTCTACCTAGTATTCCTAACATAACGCCCAAGTGCTGTTTATGGTAAAGTCAAGGCTGAAAGCTTTAGGAGGAAGAACTGATATGAGGAAGCAGGGGCATAGGTTTGATTTCAAATGTGAGGGGGACAAATATTTTGCAAATGCCCATGGTTTTGGAATGGGATGTCCAACAAGCTCATGTACGTGTGATGGTCGGGTGTCCGCATACTTTTGGCAATATGGTGTATGTGCACTGGTGGACTACACATGATAACAAATAATTTTGATTAAATTATCCAGTTTTATAGACAACTGCTATGTATCATCATTTCACCTCAGCTCCATGGTTGACCTTTCCTCCCTAGCTGTCTGATCCTGCTGTGACAGAGAATTCTGTCACGGTCATCACCTGATCCTGCTAAAATGCAGTACAGAACATGACATAAACAGCTTGATCTAGACTGATTCCTGCAGAACCTGAAGGCAATGTTTGATGTATAAGATCCACATTAGGTTGAAATTTCAAATGCAACTATCTATGTGTAGGGAACTACATGAAACGTTAGCTAACGTTTCAAGAGATGGACTATTAACCTAGTTACAGTGGATATAAAAAGTCTACACACCCCTGTTAAAATGCCAGGTTCTTGTGATGTAAAGGAATGAGACAAAGATAAATCATATCAGAACTTTTTCCACTTTTAATGTGACCTATAATGTGAACAATTCAATTGAAAAACAAACTGAAATCTTTGAGGGGGAAAAATGAAAAATAAAAACCTTACAATAACCTGGTTGCATAAGTGTGCACAACCTCTTATAACTGGGGATGTGGCTGTGTTCAGAATTAACCTATCACATTCAAACTCATGTTAAATAGAAGGCATTACACACCTGCCATCATTTAAAGTAACTCTGATTAATCACAAATAAAGTTCAGCTGTTTTAGTAGGATTTTCCTGACATTTTCTTAGTCGCATCTCAGAGCAAAAGTCATGGTCCGCAGAGAGCTTCCAAAGCATCAGAGGGATCTCATTGTTGAAAGATATCAGTCAGGAGAAGGGTACAAAAGAATTTCCAAAGCATTAGATACACCATGGAACACAGTGAAGACAGTCATCATCAAGTAGAGAAAATATGGCACAACAGAGACATTACCAAGAACTGGACGTCCCTCCAAAATTGATGAAAAGACTAGAAGAAAACTGGTCAGGGAGGCTTCCAAGAGGCCTACAGCAACATTAAAGGAACTGCAGGAATTTCTGGCAAGTACTGGCTGTGTGCTACATGTTACAACAATCTCCCGTATTCTTCATATGAATGGGCTAAGGGGTGGGGTGGTTAGACGGAAGCCTTTTCTTACAAAGAAAAACATTCAAGCCTGGCTGAAGTTTGCAAAAACAAACATCAAGTCCTCCAAAAGCATGTGGGAAAATGTGTTATGGTCTGATGAAACCAAGGTTGAACTATTTGGCCATAATTCCAAAAGGTATGTTTGGCGCAAAAACAACACTGCACATCACCCAAAGAACACCATACCCACAGTGAAGCATGGTGGTGGCAGCATCATGCTTTGGGGCTGTTTTTCTTCAGCTGGAACTGGGGCCTTAGTCAGGGTGGAGGGAATTATCAACAGTTCCAAATACCAGGCAATTTTGGCACAAAACCTTCAGGCGTCCGTTAGAAAGCTGAAGATGAAGTTCACCTTTCAGCACGACAACAACCCAAAGCACACATCCAAATCCACAAAAGCATGGCTTCACCAGAAGAAGATTAACGTTTTGGAATGGCCCAGCCAGAGCCCAGACCTGAATCCAATTGAACATCTGTGGGGTGATCTGAAGAGTGCTGTGCACAGGAGATGTCCTCGCAATCTGACAGATTTGGAGCGCTTTTGCAAAGAAGAGTGGGCACATATTGCCACGTCAAGATGTGCCATGCTAATAGACTCCTACCCAAAAAGACTGCTGAGTGCTGTAATAAAATGAAAAGGTGCTTCAACAAAGTATTAGTTTAAGGGTGTGCACACTTATGCAACCAGGTTATTTTTAGCTTTTTATTTTTCCCCCTCAAAGATTTCAGTTTGTTTTTCAATTGAATTGTTCATGTTATAGGTCACATTAAAGGTGGAAAAAGTTGTGACATGATTTATCTTTGTCTCATTCTTTTACATCACAAGAACCTGGCATTTTAACATGGGTGTGTAGACTTTTTATATCCACTGTAGTTAGCTAGCTATATCTTGCAATGTCTCATAGGTAGCTAGCTGTGGCACTCACTTTGTCTTTGCTATGTCTAATTTAAGTCTCTTCATGGCTGGTGTCATCTTGGTGCTAGCTGTGAGTGGAATGAACAAAGTGTTAATGTGTTAGATTGTTTGCTAGCTAGCGAACAAAATGATAGCTAGCAAGCTGTAATATTTATTTTGCAACTGTAGTTAATATATAACGTTTGTTGCAAACCACACTTAGCATGGTTTTAAAAAAAACACTCTCTGATAGATTAGGCAATTATCTACCTCATTCATAAGTTATGGGAGGTAGTTAGCTTGAGGTAATGTCAGCTAGATTACCGAACTTTCATGAGACAGATAACACTTTTGCTAGTAGCAACGACAGCCTCTACTTCGGTAACTATCTCTGCGCGCATGACCTTTCCAGCAACTACCTCAAAGCAAAGTACCTGCGTGTGTTCCAAAAGCCAGTCTTAATTACGAATTGCTGTCCTGCTTCCGCACCGTTCTAAAGCACTGTTTGAGCTTCTCTTATAAAACTGTTCTTAATAAAAAGTGGGGGTGGACATGTCCCACTCATTTATAATGAAACCTACGCCACTGTGAGGAAGTACTGTTCTAAACAGGGCAGATTATTCCAACATTCAGCCTAGTCTCTGGTCGTAGGAGTCTCCTGTATGCCAACGATTTTAGTCTTTGAAATCTTAGAAGTATAGGATATAACACATCAATGTACAGAATTACTGCAGTAAACCAACAGAGTCTAGTATTCAGTGTTCTCTGATTTCTTCTTCATTCCTGCATAATAATATATTATAAAGTGGATGCTTACAACAATACTGAATTCTTTATGACCGAAATTGTGGTTAATGACACTGTACACCATGGGTATAACCCAAAAAAAACTACTTTTACAGTTCGATTTGCTCTGGTAGCCAGTTTATAATTGCAATACTGGCCATACACCAAACCCCCCCACGCCTTATTACTTAAAATATGAGCCATTTAAAAAATTTTCTTTTGCCAAAAGACGGCTTCCATTTTAGGATACACGCATTGGACTGTTGTTTGATCCTACTGAACTTCCAGTGATATAAAATACGAACCATAATATTATACAGTATATTACTTATGCATGTAAAGCAAGCAGATGACAGAAAAACACTGAAGCTTGACGTTCTAAAGGCATTTTAATGGTAACAGTTAGATTTTCTTATTTAAACACTAACTAGGACAAACTGACATTTAGAGCAAAGAACAACCAGTCACATAACTCTGCCTGAAGCAGAGAAGACACCAAAGTCATGCTTCCAACAGATGATTTTCTGTGTTTTCATCCTAGAGCTTGATTTAGTTTTACAGCAATTCTTCAAGGGAAAGAAACACAGCTTATTCTTTTGATAGCGTCTTGTGGTGCATGGTAAACAATATGGCTCCCCTATTTCTGGTTTCAGATGGCAATGAAACCTTTTTTCCCACAAGTTCTAGAATGTTAAAACAGATGTCAGTGTTCCGTGACTTTACCTCATATGTTGTTGACTTCTAAAACTAGGCCAAAGTCTTTTTCAAAGTGACATTTCGGGAAAAACTAAGCAACAAATAGTTCACATTTCACCATCTTTTTTCTAACCCTTCATAGTTTTCTGTAAATACTATGTCTTTTGTCTTAATTTGTCTTCAGATCAACGGAAATTGCCTTTCTTGCACTTTGTTATTACATTTAATTTCATTTTCCATAAAGTTTTGGATTGAATCAACATGAAATACGCTTGAGTAAGCTACCCAACTTCAATTTCCTGTGGTGATTTAACCAGAAACTCACATTTCTTCAGAAACAAAACTCAAATTTGCATATCCACTGACAGTTGTAGATGTTGCCCATGAACTTGAATGATGGCAAGACCTATAGAACCAATCTAGAATGGTCAGAATGATGTATATTATCCCAGTGAAGGTCACATATGAAGTCATGTATGTTAGGATGACAGCTGGATTCATGACCAGAAAGTCAGGGTTAGCTGTTGTTTTCCCCTTGGCTGTTCTTCAGCCAGCCGTCCTCCCAGATGATACAACGAAGGGAAAAAACATCTAGACATTTGAGCCAATGGAATTAATTGTTTTTGAAATATGATACGGGCAGCTAAATACGTTAGATTTGAAAGCAATTTGTCCACACTTACCTCATTGTCGGGCCTGACTCACCGCAGGCAAAAGGGTGTACAAATATGAACTCATGTTGGAACATCTGCGTCTATTGGAACAGCTAATGAATTTACATAGAGATGGAAGAGATTAAAACAAATTAGATTGAAATATAGTGAGTCATTCTGTATATATTCACACAATTTATGCCATTATTCAAATAGTATTATGGACATGGAGGATTTCTGATGTCTCTTTTTGGATTCATGGAAACTAAATACTAATCAATGACAAATATTTTTTTGAACGTAAAGTGAAAATATCTGACTTGGACTGACTTGACTGTGAACTAGTGATTTAATCACATTAATTTGAAACTAAAACATTTTTCAGTGGTTCCCATTGCAGAACCATTTTTGGTTCCAGGTAGAATCCTTTTCAAAATATTTTCTCCCAGGTGTTCAACACCAGATATTGGTGTCAGTGCCTCTCAGGTTGGTTCCCATCCAGGGAGGCTGTATTCTCCTCAGTGTCAGTGCCTCTCAGGTTGGTTCCCATCCAGGGAGGCTGTATTCTCCTCAGTGTCAGTGCCTCTGAGGTTGGTTCCCATCCAGGGAGGCTGTATTCTCCTCAGTGTCAGTGCCTCTGAGGTTGGTTCCCATCCAGGGAGGCTGTATTCTCCTCAGCGTCAGTGGCTCTAAGGTTGGTTCCCATCCAGGGAGGCTGTATTCTCCTCAGTGGCTCAGTCACCATGGGGGTGATTGTGTTTAATGCTGCATTCCAGGAGGATTTTATTTGCAATGTGCGGTGCTACCTCACTCACCCTCACCTCCATTGCTTTGTCATTTGCTTGTTTTTTTAGGGGAAAAATGGACACATTGGTGTGGACGCATTTCTTTTTTCCTTTTGTGTAAATTGCAAAACAGTTTAATGAGATCTGAGGAAAGGGGGGGTTAGCTGTGGTATTTCAGAAACAACATCGCCATAATAGTGTTGCTTACTAAGATCATACTCCAGTTTCAATATTGATTGAATGTTTTTTGGTATCGTCCCACAAAGAGACATGAAGACAGATGAATTGCATGGACCACCAACCTGGCCAATGAGAAAAGTGTTTGCATGGCAACTGGGTCCTTGGCCTCTTCCTTTCAGACACTGTGCTCCCCAGCATACTAAGTACCCTGGGTTGAGTTATTGTTTGTGGAGAGCGTCCGACAAAATGTCCTATTGATGTTTTCCAGGAGCCACCTCTCTCTACTTGAGGGAATCAATTAGATATGGCACCGTCTGCTTTCTGTAAACCTCTGGACAGCATGGAGGTTTTAAAGCTGCCATTTCTCCTCAGTATCGCCCACAAAACTCAAAATATAGTCCTTAATATATATTCATATGAAGTGTTCATTTGGCAAACCCCTAGATTCTTGAGATCGGCGCAATTGTAAAAGGAATGTTTGGCAGGATGAACTCTTTCCTCACAACTCCAAGTTAAGAGGAATCAATGGCCAACAATAATAATTCCACTGAGGAAGTGTACTCTTATGTTATTTAAAATTCCAAACACATTGGTTTTGCACAATTATTCTTTACTGTACTATGATCTAAATACTGATTCTTTTATGAATATATTCAGCTCCGGAAAAAATTAAGAGACCACTGCACCTTTTTCTTTCCTTTCCAAAAAAAGTCGAAAAGGAAGGTTTTGAGTGAGGAACAGAAGGATTAAAATTAAGAGACCACTGCAAATTGAACGCTTCTGTTCTTCACTCAAAACTTCCCTTTTCAAATTTTTTGGAAAGGAAAGAAAAAGTTGCAGTGGTCTCTTAATTTTTTCCGGAGCTGTATATTTTCACCAGTGGGCTTGTTCTTCAAGAAGCATACGGATTTAAAGTTGAACATCAGATTTGTAAGACATGGTTACAGATGCCCACAAGATATAATTTGCTGTTTAACTACAGAGAAAGGTTTTAGGGAGGCTAAATGAAAAAGTATTTTCTCATCTCCATAGGGATACTAGGGAGCTACTTAAATATCCTGCTATGCAAAACGGCTCCTTTAGTTCTCTCTCTTCTCATTCTCAACAAGCTGCCAGTTGTGGTCTCACAGGTCCAAGTCACACAGGTCCACCATTAAACCACAGTCAACAAGTGGGTTTCGACAAACAATTCCACAGGAAGTGAAGATCTGAATTGTTGAGCAAACGGACGAATTCTTCATAGTAAAACGTGTCTGCCCCCTTCAAACATGCCCCCTGCTGGCTCTTCAGGGTGGTGAACATATCTTACGGACTTAAGTTCACTTGGAAAGAAAATATTGCTTCAAAGGTCCGGGATTGTTTTAATGTCAGTATTGACTATAGGAATCTTCAAATCATTTTGATATGGGTCTTGTTCTCCCACGAGCAGGTTTTCCACCACTGCTTCAACAGCTGTCTGTCTGTCTGGAGGACAACTGTCGCTCTTTCATCTGATGTACTGTCGTTCTGTTAGTCAGATTCTATTCTACTGTACCAGCAGGAATGCTCCCGGCGCCTTGTTGACAAAGGGCTTGTTTACATTACGCTACATTTCCAGAAACATATCAAAGAAAAATCGAGATTCCAGATAATTTTTTTGAGAAAATAATTTATTTGATAGAGCCCCCCCACCTCCCCCCGCCCCCTCGGGAGTTTTGCAAGTCTGAAAATCACATGTCTTGGTTTTTCCACAATTGACGGCCACAATCCTGCGTGGTGGAAATGATTATACAAACTAAGTTAATAAGTCTATGCCAGTGTTTTGTTCTCCGTCTTGTAATGCAAACAAGCTCTTAAACACATGCGGGTACATACAGAGAAACATAAAGTAGCAGGCCTAAAAGTAAACACCCGAGCACAGTTTCAAAGTCTGGTTTTGGGGAAGGGCAAGCTTGGTTGAAGATGACGGTGTATTTGATAACCTGATGTGTGGTTATAATGGGACTTTAGAGAGGATAGAGTCAGACACGCAAATTCATGTCCCTGATTAGAATGGTGTTGACACCAAATCCTATCAAACAGCTTCAAACGGTTATTTAGCATGTGCAACCCAATGGTACAGTATAAAGACATATGATTTTAGTAAAAACAACAGGCTTTCCCAGGTCACCCTGGATACTTTGGGATGATTAAGTCTTCATGCATCCTGTCAATATGGACGGGGAAAAAAATCCTGTTTCAGTTTAAATACTGAAAGACTATTTTTCCTTTTTCCTGAAATATAGTCAACAGTATATTCTCCCTGTGTCTCGGTGAAACAAAGCCGGTACCAAAGGCTTGCCATCTCTATCTGTTGTCCTTGCCCTGTTGGGCGGAAGCGCTGTTTGACCACGGAGCGGCTCATTGAGAGTTGGCCATTTGGCCCGCAGTGAAAAGACTGGGACTGGAGAGCACTGAGGACTCTGTGGACGCCGGATACCGAAGCCCTGGATCAATGGTGATTAGCATTGTGTTTCCTCACAGTGGCCCCTCTTCACTGAGAACCAGAAGGACTGGAATTTACCCCAGTGGTCCGGCTTGGCGAGAAAAGGAACACTGTCCACATCAGAAATACTGTAGAAAGAATGATCATTGAAAGACATCGCTTTGCCCACCAGTGTTCTCTTCTTGGGGATTTTGTTTTACGTGTTGATGTACACTACACTGAGTTGGATTCTCTGACTAGGCAGGTCTGCAGGGCTAAACTCTGACAATTGGTGCCTTGTTGATTTTCTTGTAAAGGACAGGCCAACCTGACCTCATAAATTAACACCATATCCAAAACATTGGATTACTGGGATCGTCTGGGTATACGGGATAACACAACACTGAGAATAAGCCTTGGCATACCCTGCAGCGTTAAACCTGTCTCACCAAACACCTTTTTTAAAAATAACTTTTAATTGTATTTTATTGTAATTACAAAATGACGATTTTACACTAAGGCATTATGCGGATAATTTATTCTAGGCTACAAGTCCTGTGTTCAGGCAAACCACTAATTGTAGTACTGATTTAAGTTGAGGCAAATAGGCTATTTGGGCTGGCTGAATAATGACAAAGTATATGGGTATGTGAAATTATTAAACTTCTCTCACTTGTCCGCTGAAGACGGGGTAGATGAGGGGCCCGAGCACGGCACTGTCCTGTCCTACACAGACCTTCTCAGACTTACACACACAAATCCTCCAGAGCTGACGTCACCCAGCCTGTCTCCAAACCGGACGCGGTGCAGCAACAACTCTGTGGACTAGTTTTGGCGTTAGCTGTGCATCTCCGGACGCAACATCGCCCGTTAGCTCAACTTTCAACGGACTCCTCATCTTCGGAAACTGTGGGCAACAAAAATGGGTACGTTATGTTTCTTTTGAAATATGCATTTCCCCGTTCTTTTTTAGTTCAAACTTAAATTTGTCAATCACAACTTTTTCCATTCCCGTTGATACTCTCTAGCCCCCCACTGATCTGTCTACACGCAAAGCGCATCTTAAATTGTCATGTTTACAATATTTGTAGTCCCAGTGGATTTCTATCTGACACGGTTTAGCAGGCTATCAGCATTAGTGTAGTTGAACAACTCATGCAATGCGATTAAGAGATAAGTCTGAAGGATTTCCCGACAGGCGCAACGAGGCAAGAACTGATCAGTTGTAACAGTTGATAATCAAAGTCACCAGCCTACATTGATTCACAAAACCCCTGTTTTGTTTTTCAGCCACAGATGTATTATTGACCCCAATTCCATGTTCGTAACGACAACATGAATATCTTATTTTTCTGTGTAGATTGGTTTTGATGAAACAATTATTATTTTACTACAAATTTAGTTGGAAATGCTTTCGCATAGCCTATTGATATGCTGCAGATTGATGACAACATTGTTGAATTACTGCTGGTGTGTTCCTTGTGTAGTTTGCTAAAGTAACATTACCCCATTATTCAGCTCAGGATAGGCATTTGTTGTTCCTAGTTTTGATAGTTGTTAGTGGGTAAGGACTGTAGGGGAGATTCAGTATAGTTCATCAACAAAAACAGGCGCCTTCTATATTAGAACATGGACTATTGTAAGTTTACTGCGTGCGATGTGGTCTGAGGGCCTGGAAATAGTTGTACTGGGATATAATTCCTGTGTCCTATCGGTCTCTCTGCCTCACTCCCCAGTGTTCACCATCTGTGTTCTCCACCCCAGGGATGCCTGGCTGGGCGTAGGGAGCTGTAGCATGGCTCCCATGCTACGGATGTTCAGCAACTTCTTAACGGCTCCCTGTTGACTTATGGGCTTAAAGATGGAGAAAGAGCACTCTCATTTGCCCCCACGTGCTCCATGAGACGGTAAAGCTAGCCGTTGTCTTTTGGTTTAGTACTATCATAGCACGCAGTCCTTTATTAGCAGTAGAATAATTATCATTAATGCAGAAATAGATTATCGCAGCCCTCCAAGGTAGGATTAACTGTTGCTTTTGTTTATGGTGTCTAAAACAGCGGCGGTCTCTCTCTCATGGTTTTGGTCCTCTATTATTGAGTGAACGGAGACTTTGTTCCTCACAGAGATGGACTGACTCTCAGAAAACCAATGGGATGGAGCTATCATATAAGCCTGTTGATTTGCAATTGTGCCGCTGAGGCAATGGAGTAGCTGGGAGGGCAGAACTCTGACAGTGTGAGAATGTGTTTCAGCATTCATTAGTTCCCTCTGAAGCTTCCACAGGGGCCTCTTTGTGCTCCTAATTTGGCCCCGCTCTTTTGTGTGTAACTTCAGTGGCTGTTGATGCTGAGGGAAGTTCACTGAATTGCAAGTTGCCGAGTAGACAGACTCCCTGTGAAATACTGCAGCATGGTCAATCATCCTCCATCTCTCTCAGTCGATATAGCCCTGCATTGCAATTGACCTTTGTGCATTGTCCACAGTCTCAGGCTCTGTTCATATTCAAATGCGTCTCTGTAAGAATTTAAGACAACAGGTCCCCTAGAAGGGATTGAAAGGCGAGACACTGTAGGTGGGCAGGTAGCCTAGTGTTTAGAGCATCTGATTAGTAAACGACAGGCAAGGTAATAAATCTGTCAAAGCTGTTCTGACCTTGAGCAAGGCACTTAACCCTAATTGCTTGCAGGTTGTTTCTGTGGGTGACAATGTGTTCTCAGTCCCTTTACCTGGTAAAAAGAAATGTTTGCATTCCCTTCAACCAACCATTCAGCTGATGGTGAGTGCTGATGGTCGTCTTGTAAACATTACTGTTGCTACAGTTTACTTTTTCTCTAAGATGTCTTTGTCCCTGTCACCACGAGAATGACTATGAAGTGATCTATCAACCAGCAATGTGCTGACGATTATGACTGCTGTGGAAGAACTGGCACACAAGCGTTAGGAATAACTGAAGTGGCTCTGACGGTCGACCTGTTTTGTGTTCGTGAAATAGATCTCTTGCAGCTGTTTAAAAATATTTTTTGTTCTCCACGCTTGATAAAAAAACATGAAAGACTGTTGTGGATAAAGAGGGGAATGCGAGCATGGACTGGTGACTATACCCCATAAGAAACAGGATGCCTAAAAGCCACGGAGAACAGACAATGGCTCTAGATGACTGGACGACTGTCCAACTGGGACTCTCGGGTGTCCTTTTTTTAGCGTTGGGGTCATGCTCAAAACGTTATCCGTTGTTGTTAACCTTCGTCTGTGGGGTATGGCGGTAGTGTTACATCGGCTGTACAGGGATAATGTGAGAAGACGCTCGGCTCTGACAGGGAAACTTTGAAGCCCAAAGTGAACAGTGGTTTCAGCGTGAGCAAGCGACATGGAGGTGCTCTGACGACTTCTTTTCTCAGCTCTTCATTGGTGTCGCTCTCAGACACCCCATTCTGCATCCCTCCTGCCACCTCCTTCCTGGCACCTCCTTCCTGGGAGCTCTGAGTGGCAGAATAAGGACCACTACAGTATAATTATGGGATGGCAATGGTGGCTCATTGACATGATTCGCCTGAGGCATGTTAACTTCTTTACTGTGCATGTGATAGCCTTGAACAGCTATGCCATAAAGTAGCTGATGACTTTATTTTGGCAAACGGGGTAATTACTGGTTTTAATTACTTTTTGTTTTTTTGTCAGGTCTAATTGTAGCTATGGCTCAGCCTCATCGTAACAACTCCCAACAGATTTGGGACAGTAAAATATCACTTCAATCTGTGGTCACAAGCATCCATGCAAAGGCATTCTGTTTCTTTCCGTAATGCTCTTCTGACCAGGACATCACATGGTTAAAACGAAGTCTCGTCTGACATCCTCTGTTAACTTGCAGGCGCTCATGCAGCCCGAGGGAGCTGCTCAAGTGCCTAGAGACCAGGAAATCATTGTTGATGCCGTCCCACTCCCAGGCAATGCCGGCCAATTTTCATCTCCCATGGGGTTTCACAGCCGCTTGTCAGCCAACACCACAGTCAAGGCTCAAGCCCAGACTGCGGTGGTCAGCTTTTGCTATGAAAGGGTTGCCTTTGACCGCTGCGCCAACCGGGAACCCTGAATGCCTGGGTTATTCATTAGTCGAAGGACTCTGCAGATGGCATCAACATTCTTCTGCCATTCCTTGATCTGCAGCTGGTTTTATACTGTAGACATTCTGTAAGTAAACCAGGGAAGATGCCGAAAGGGGGACAGTCACAAGTCTGTCAATTTCTCTTTCACAGAGACAGTTGAATGATATGCCGGGAAGCATTTTGGGCTGTCTTGTGACCGTCGGCGGCTAATCAAATAAAGCGAATAATGGACAAACTTGACTCTGAACAGCTCCTCTCTGTTCCTTCTTGAGTCAAGAGTTTGATTGGCGAGCAGAGGAAAATAGTTTTTCCTGCATGGAAAATCGCTAACCTCTTTTTATGAAACAGTTTTCCCCCACTGTTTACAGCCAGCTCTCAGCACAACAGTTTGCTGGAAACAGTGATTCATTCACCGCTGGCGTGAAACCTCAAGGTCTTAATGCTGCACCGAAGACTATAAATATAATCTGACATGGAGACATAATGACTTGATTACCCAAAGGACTTTTGTTAACTGTCATTCGATAAGATGTCGTGGGGATGCAGATGTTGGTCATCTTGATCATTCTCAAACACTTATTGTTTACGGGTTTAACCCGTCAGTGACCTAAATCTTATGTCAACTGTTTCCATTGGCTGTTATTTCCGTCATTCTTGACTGAGCTGACACCTACAGAGGAAGCCTACTCTGTTTAATGGATACGGCCTATCCGAAATGTATCTGAGAAACCTGAGTTGAGGGTGTCGACTTGGGGCCTGTTTTGAGTTGACTCAGCCTGCTCTTTGTGCCACCATCTGTTGTGCACCAGGATGTCTGGAACGTGTCCGATGTCTGTTTTGTCCCACCAAGCAGTGCCACAGTGAGGGGAGGATGCGGTGCTGAGGCCCTGCGGCCTGAGCTGGACCAGAGGAAGGAGGAGGAAAGGTCGCATGGCTGTGACGGTTGAGCCACTGGCCGAGTGTTTTTGCTTCTTCTGTAGAAGGGCTCAGCTGATCGTAAGCTTGGCCGACTCCAGATGATGGTCGCAGGATCAAGACGGCTCATTAATAACGTCATGTGCAGCTCGTTAATAACTACATGTGTATATTTTTTTTGAAGTCTGCAGAAACAAGTTTGGCTTGTTATGGCAGATCAGACGGGAATTAACATTATTGATCACAGACATTGTTGTACGGATAGTGCTTATTTGACGGAGAGAGTCAGGACACCTGTTTAACATCCCGTCTAAAAGACGCTACCCTAAGCAAGGCAAACCAAATTGCAGTGGTAAAAGATCTGTTACTTTGGCATTCTTGTTTTTGTTCAAAACCACGATGATCTGCAGACAAGTCACATTCTCTTTAGTAAATTCTTGATCATCTTTACTGCAGGATTCATTCTGGCCTACAAGTTTTCCAGCAATACTATAAGTTAATTTTTTTAAATAAAAAATATCAAAAATGTGCAATCTTGCCTGATTAGGGTAGATAAAATGTTATAACAATATCTGAATGTGCATTTCCCAATCAGACATAATGCAAATCTACTTGCAGAGCTTTACATTTAAGTGAACATCAGCTGGCTCACCGGAAAGACTTGGAATGCCCATCACTAACATGTACTCGGTCCCTGGTCTAATGAGTTTACCGCATTATGGCCCCCACTTAATAGACCCCCACCCTATTATTATTTAGACAGTTTCAGTGGAATTCTCATTATTTATACTTTTATAGTAAGTCTTTCTTTATGGGTTTATAGTCATCAAATATGCTTAACATCCATGTAATAAGCTGTTTGTTGCCATAATTTAATGATTTCTGGGCCTCTGTCCATTTGTAAAACGCTCTCCCCAACCCTCTCTGATAATGAAAGAGCAGATGGGACCCACAGATTCCTCACAGATTATCTGAGCTGCTCTGAAGTGAAACCTCTTTTATTCCAACCAAATTACATTTCTTTCTCTCCTATTGTTTCGCCTTCTGACCTCTTTTTTTTCTCTCCTTCTCCTCTTCTCTTCCATCACTCTACTCATCCACACCTCTCTTCCCTCCCCCTCTCTCTTCCTTGTCTTCTTTTCCTTCTCTCTACTCATCCCCACCTCTCCTCTCTCCCCCTCTCTCTTCCTTGTCTTCTTTTCCTTCTCTCTACTCACCCCCACCTCTCCTCTCTCCCCCTCTCTCTTCCTTGTCTTCTCTTCCTTCTCTCTAATCATCCCCACCTCTCCTCTGTCCCCCTCTCTCTTCCTTGTCTTCTCTTCCTTCTCTCTAATCATCCCCACCTCTCCTCTGTCCCCCTCTCTCATTCGTTCTTCTCCATCTTCATTGTGGAAAGTTGATGAAATCTACCGAGCTCATGTTAATTAGCTGTGCTTAATAAGTCCTGCTCCGTCACAAAGAGGGCCATTGTTTGTTGTGATATTAAATTATTGGAATAGAAGCATGTCCCTGACTCCCCCCATTTTATTGAGGGCATCCACATGACCCCACAGTGGTGGGGTTCACAGTCCTGACCTCCTGAGGTCACCCATGTCGGAGGGGTACTGGAGGATGGAATGTTGACATTTCCTGGATATGTTAATGAGCACAGCCGGCCTTCTTCGGATCTGCTTTGTGACCTAAACCCTTTTTCCATTTGACCTGGTTGGTCAACTTAATGAAACTGTATTTTTGTTTTGTTATTGTTTAGCGAGTGTTGTGAATTTTTGTAATTGAACATTACCCAGAGAGTTAGGAGATGTGTGTGAATGGACCAGATCTTGCCCTGATCCTGTCCGTTTACACTGAGATGTGTTTTTCATTTAGGTCACCATGCATCTTTTAATCGAAAAATAATGTGGGCACGATCAGAATGCGGACAAGATCAGGACAAAGGACACACATTAATGTCAGGTGTAAACAGGGCTTTTGTCGATCCCTGTCTATGGACAAACAGACGGTGTCAGTGGTGTTTTGTTCAGCACAAAATGTCTGTTTCACACAAACATTTCCAGAAGGCCTGGGTGACATAATGGATTAAACAAGCACATCAGGCAGCCAACACTGCTGATGCACAGCTCACTGCACAGCCCGGTGCTCTGCGTCATGTCCAGCCACATACCGCCCAGGCCAAAACACCTGACCGAGAGGCATGACCACTCTCCACTGTACCCACACACCATGTTCCTCCACATGGTCTCGTCAGCCCGGTCTGTTCACGGAGACTGTATTGATGAGACGAAAAATCAATAACCATTTCCGGAAACCAAACCAGACCTACTGCCAAGCTTCGGGCGAACCAACAGCCCGCTCAGATCATGGGATAGGACATAGGAGCCTCTGTGCATCAGGAGTCTTGGCTTTTGTGACTGGTAGCTGGAGACAAGCCACATTGGCTTCATGTGACGCCTGGCCACTGATGCTATGTGCCAGAGACAGCTCTGTATGTTGTGACATCATTTCCTGTACAAGATACCTAGTGGCCAAAACCCCACAGTACTGGATTAGGATCAGTGCCAGAGAATTAGCCAGTGAGTAGGCAGGTGAGAGCGAGGTTATTAATAGTGTCTGTCAAGATGGGCTAATCTCTTTGGATTTGCGTTTTAATATCTTAGAAGCACTAGTCTTTCAATGGTGCAAGTATGGAAAATGGAGTTCACTGTGTTTGTGTGGAGAAAGCAAAGTGATTTATTATTTTGAAGCATATGCCTGAACATGACAACTGCAAGGCACTTTGTGGGGATTTTGCCGTCCGTAGGGAGCTGGTAACTCTGGACTTATTCAAGCCATGATGTCTTTGTCACTCAGTTCAGTTCTGTAACCTGTCGTTTAACCTTGTCCAAAACCAGTGCCGGAACTTCTCCCATACAGATTTTTGGTCTCTTTTCGCATGTATTTAAGCTACAGTTTTGTCTTATATGCTTCTCATTCATTTTTTTTTAAAAGGAGAGGTGTATTGTGCATGACAGTAGGTAGCTGTTTTTAAAGTGAATGGTCTGGTGCTTCCAGCTAATCCCCTCCAAGGTTGTTCGCAGAACGCCAGAGAGACAGGGACTGCATCCCCTGCAGAATACATTAGACTGGGAGAAGAGGCTGCCAGACCGGCCCACTGGCTAGCTGCCCGCCGAGCCTATTCAGCCGCTCCACAGATAGCTCTTTGTCCCTGGCTCCTTAAGCGCTGCTGCTAAACAACCGTAAGACAATAGCATCTGGGGTCCCCCCGTTCAGCCTCGAGAGGTGTTCACCATGTGAAGGGCCAGAGCCAGAATGGCCAGCCAGAACCGGGCCATTCAGGTGCAGAACCGAGCCATTCAGGCGCAGAACCGGGCCATTCAGGCGCAGAACCGGGCCATTCAGGCACAGCCAAAAATGTACGCTGGCGATGTATCGAGCAGACCGGCGAATGCAAACCAAAGTAACCCCTCCCAGAAGCCCTCTAGGCCACTTCAGAACTATATGAAAGGAAATCCTCACGCAAGGTTTTCTTTAATACTCCAGTAGCTGTGACCCAGCAGTGTATGGGGGGTCTGCAGTTGCTGTTCCAATTTGCTGATGGCCCTTTAAAGTGATATGTTATTGTTTTAGGCGGTTGACAACTTTGGTTTCGGCGAACATGCAACTGAAACATCTTGTTTCCTATTAAAATTCAATCAAGCAATCTCCGACCTTAAAACTACGTACGTTGTTAAACTGCTTACACGAAGCAACGCCTGTAAAATGGAATGGTAGTGATTAGACCAATGTCTCTGTAATCAAGCCACAGTGAATCAAAGCTATTTTAAGATACATTCAGAAGATACATCTGTTCATCTAGGTCTCTGTGTACTTATATCACGCACACGTAATTATTTACCTGCAGTCAGTTAACGTCCAACTTCCAAGGCATGTGATGGAACAGGGGTCTCATGGCAATGAACATTGGTCACCATATTTATCTCCAGAAGGGGGTTCTGGTGTAACAAGGGTTTGTCCTGACAGGCATAGAAGGAGCGTCTGCCAAGCAGAGGAGAATATCTGGAATAGCTGAGTATTCGGTCCGGATAAAGCGACAGCTGCAGGAAACCAAATCGCTTGTGTGTCCAGGGATCGTTTGCTTTGCCACTCAGATTGTTTTGGGATTGAGTGAATTAAAAGTTAAAAAACAGTATTGTTTTTTCCTCTACACAGTGAAGGACAAATGACTCACGATGAAGAATGTTATTTACAGTATTTAGATCCATGAATAAGCATTGGACCCTCTCAACACAAATACAAGAAAGGTTCAAAGCTTGGCTGGTATAAAGTAATAAATATTCTTGGTAAATTGTGCATATTTACCAATCTACCAATCTATCTGGTTGTTTTTGTTAATGTACAGCAAGCATCACTGAGGCTCTGTGGTTTATGGGAGAGTATAAGCTGAGGATTTTGTATCATTCCAGTTCATATATGAGGAAATGAGAAGTGAAAACATTGAGGACAGTGGGAGGGCATGCTGCAAAGCCCTGGACTAAGAGAATCTCAGTCAGAAAGGAGATTTGGGACAACAGCCAGAAAGAGGAAGTCCCAGATGTTCCTGTCTGAAAAACAACTTGACCCCATAACCGTATTCAATGATCACCATGGTGGAGAGAAGTTAGCAGTACATGATATTAACATGACATTAATGTGTGATCTCGACTCTGAGAAACATACTTTAACAAGGGAGAACACAGCTGGGATGGGAAATAGATGAAGTGAATGCGAAAGACAGACAGAGGGAGAGAGGAAGGGAGACAGAGAGGGAGAATCTGGTAGAGAGAACAACCTGTTTTCTGGTTCACTGTTACCCTGACTACGTTGGGACAAATGAAAGAGCTTTCTAGAACTGTTTAGGGAAAAGTGGACCTTATTAACCAGATGTACGTGACAAGCATGATTCAGTGTTTCCCTCCCCTTGTGTCATACCAACTGCTTCAGGAGCAACGTAATACTTCTGTGTGTGTGTGTGTGTGTGCGCGTGCGTGCGCGTTTGTGTGTGTTTGTGGGTCGTCTACTTGGTTTGACCATGTTCAAAGCTGGTTTCATTTAGGCTAAAGCAAAGCTGTTTATGGCGACTGGCAGGCTTTTCAGCTTTGGTTAGTTTATTTTCTGAAAACATTATAACAATTGCGATGATCTTTAGCTATGTTTTTATATCTGACGTTTGGATCTTGGCACTGAAATTGAGGGATGTCTCTGTTTTTGGTCTGTGGTTCACTATGGGACTGAGTCTAATGAAGAATAACATGGCTTCGGGACAAATTAAAGTATGCACTGTCAAATATGTGGGCCTGGCTTGTTTTGGGCTGCACCTCACAGAGGGGGAATGTCATTCTGTGCAGAAGAAGGACTGTTGGAATTCAACTATCAGGATAGTGTCTCCAGAATGGTGTCTGTCATTTTCCACCAATGGTACAGGGAATGTAAACCTGTCGTGTGTCTCTCCTTGACGATGGTATAATGAACACACTCTGCAGTGACCTAGGGCAGGCATAGTCTACAGGTACAGTATTCTGCCATAACACTTGTGCCCCCGTAGTCACTTTGGAAGCCATAGAGGATAACTGGCCAACACGTGTCTTGGTGGAAGCCCCAGCCAGCAGCTCCCACGGAGCCCAGTGGATGTCACCGCTGTGCGGGGTTGAAGTGCCAAGTTGAGCTGTCACCAGGTCTTTCCAGGCTCCAGCCCCAAGACTTAGAGCCAGGTTAGGAGTGTTAGGGCTACTGAGACAGGCAGAAACCCAGACAAAGAGAGCTCTAGTCGGGCTAGACGAAGGAGGAGGTCCCTGTGTTAAAGATGTCCGGGAGCCCTGAGACCCAGATGTAGATTAGGGTAAAGTCGGGGGTCGGCGGCGTGATGCTGGAGACAGTGCGGATGCCGAGACTGAGACAGACGCTGGAGGGGAGAGGGAGGGGGGGGGGGTCATGGGAACACCCCAATATTAGCTTGGAAGTATCGTCGCTGTGGCTCTGTGTTTAATTAAGTCTCCATTGTGTGTGTGTGCGTGCGTGCGCGTGTGTGTGTGCGTGCGTGTGTGAATGTCTGTTCCCCCACTCTGACAAGCTGATGATGATGATAATGTCATTGCAGGTGTAGTGTGGGAACCTCTTGGAAGTGATTCCATTCATTAGAATGTTTGCTTATAGATACTGTCATAACAGTCAGCAGTCATATATATATATATATAACATACAGAATTTCTTTTATTTTTATTTATTGACCAAATTTTTATTAAGGGCTATTACTTTTGCCAATAAATATGACTAGTTGACTAGTAGCTCTTATTTCAATGCTTATATGAAACGTGCTTGAGCAGCCTTATGCTTTTAGACCGAAACCCTAAACATTTAAAATATAAAATACATTGTAGCTCCTTGGTTTCATGCTTAGCCCTTGGATTTCAGCACTTATAATAAATTCTATAAGAGCAGCTGTTGTTCGCAATGAATATTCATGTAATGACACAGTTGATTTCTCAGGTCAGAGCTTATTCACATGGCTGGCTAAGAATGTCAAGTTTCTTTGCCAGAAGGACATTGAGAATCACTGAGACGTGAGAAAGCAAAAGAAATAGGGAAATTAACCAGCATTCAACATTAACACAGTAGATGGCTGTTTCTATTCATGTTTATTGCTGAGAGTTTTTTTTTACTTTTGTAGGTAAGTTGAATGAGATCAAATTCCCATGTACAGCAATGACCTGGGACCTATTTGGATTAACTGTCCTGCTTATTGACAGGACAGATATTTTTGCCTCGTCTATTTGGGGATTCGATCGAGCAACCTAATGTTAGTGATCAGATACTCTAACCTCTAGGCTACCCACTGCACCTTGCAGATGTGTGTATTTTTTTATTATCTATGACACAGGCTACATATGATGGACATTGTATTTAGGTGTAGGCTACATATGATAGACATTGTATTTAGGTGTAGGCTACATATGGTGGACATTGTATTTAGGTGTAGGCTACATATGATAGACATTGTATTTAGGTGTAGGCTACATATGATGGACATTGTATTTAGGTGTAGGCTTCATATGATGGACATTGTATTTAGGTGTAGGCTACATATGATGGACATTGTATTTAGGTGTAGGCTACATATGATGGACATTGTATTTAGGTGTTGGCTACATATGATAGACATTGTATTTAGGTGTAGGCTACATATGATGGACATTAGGTGCAGGCTACATATGATAGACATTGTATTTAGGTGTAGGCTTCATATGATGGACATTGTATTTAGGCGTAGGCTACATATGATGGACATTGTATTTAGGTGTGGGCTTCACATGATAGACATTGTATTTAGGTGCAGGCTACATATGATAGACATTGTATTTATGTGTAGGCTACATATGATGGACATTGTATTTAGGTGTAGGCTACATATGATGGACACTGTATTTAGGAGTTTAGTTTTACTGAGGTGAGCTTGTGTTCTGCCTCGTTCTGCCTGTAGTGAGTCGGCTCTGTATTCACTGGAAGGACACCAGCTGGACCAATGGGGCAAGTTCAGGTGATCTCCATTATAGTGATATCCGTTATTCTCAGCGGTGAGACAGAGCTTCATTAGCGGGGCTTTGATGAATCAAAAAGAGTTTTCGTATTTCCCAAAACATATCGAGGAATATTTGTTACAGTTATGCTGCTGCCTTCCGAGGTAGCAAACTTTACTTTCTGGAAGGAGCCGTCCCTCTGAGTTTTGCAGTGAAGAAAAAAAATTCTCAGAAATGTATCAGTGCTACCTATTGACAATAGCAATTTTAAAAAAAAAATAGCTTACCTCTAATCACTTCAGATTTATCCATGTTGCATGAATATTGCCCATTTAAACTTTATTTGAATTTTTTGTATTTGTACAGTTAAGCTTTGTTTTGAGCCAAAGTATACATACGCAAATGAACCGCACTTCACTGCAATGTGATTCCAGACATTCACCAAAAAGCGCTGTAAAAAGTAAAGCTGTTTATTCATAAACAATCCAATTCTAGTCTAAGAAAAGATGTCTGGATAGCAGACACTGATAAGAGCCTGGTAGTTGTTTGTTTTTTCTCATGTAAAGCACTTTGAATTGCCCCTCTGCATGAAATGTGCTACACAAATAAACTTGCCTTGGCTAGTTGCTGCAACTAAATGTCCCCGAATTAAACCTGGCAGTACATGTAAATGGTCGATGTACACTGAAGTGATTATGTGATTATGTAAAGTGAGGCACCATTGTCTCGAGTTCACACTCTTTCGCCATGTAATAAAGCGTGTACGGATAGACAGAAAGAGGAACAGATGGAGGCAGAGCGACTAGATTAGAGGGACGTATCCACCCCAGGGAGGCCTGCTGACTGGGTAATGAGTGTTCGGGAGCACGCGGATCATACACCTGGAAACAGACTGCTCACCAGGACGATATCTAGCCTGGTGGTCCTGTGTCTTTGTGCTTCAGTCAACAGCAATAATTGAAGCTACTGTATGTTTAGAACCAGGCTAGAGTAGGGCTGTTATGTTATATAGGCGGAATCACTGTAGCTCCAATGTCGTTTCTGTGCTGCTCTATGTCACGTGCTTACAGTAGTGTGTTATTGCGGTTTTCCTATCACCCTGTGTTCATTAGCTTTTCTCAGAGAACAGCCTTCCCTCTTCCCTGTCAACTTAAAATAACTTTCAGAACCTCAGGGTTACTAAGTAGAGAAGGAGACCCTGGGACTGCCTGTGGAGTGGAACATTTAATTCAAATGGTGCTATTAGTGGCTTCTTTTATTCTATGCGAATTATTGAGTGGGCTGCACTTTTCCGTTTAGGCCATGTAGAGATGTGCTTTGTCTTGATTTATAACCCACATTTTGCTAGTAGCCCGTGTATACTGGGGTGATGAGAGGGTCCCGTGTATACTGGGGTGATGAGAGGGTCCCGTGTATACTGGGGTGATGAGAGGGTCCCGTGTATACTGGGGTGATGAGAGGGTCCCGTGTATACTAGGTAATCGATACAAGCCTATTCATATTATTTTTAAAAGTGCATTGTCAAAATGTATGCTTATTATTATTACGTAAAATAATACCATTAATACTTGCAACTGTCATTCATTTTGGTATAGTAATCTTAAATTATAACAATTACAGCTAAACAAAAATATATAAGAGGG
>JACXGI010010656.1:0-27077 GCA_016801175.1 Esox masquinongy
CACACACACACACACACACACACACACACACACACACACACACACACACACACACACCCGTCAAAATCTGTACTTTGAGAGCTACACCCTCCTTGTAGATTAAATGTGTCCTAGCCAATCCCTGTAGCCAATCCCTGTTTACAACATAACAACATTAGCATGAGGCTGTAGTCCCAGGAACCTGTTTTACCAGTCACCCCACCACGCGGCCTACTAATACAGAAACTATAAACACATACCCTCTCTGTCTCTCTCACTCACACACACACACACACACACACACACAGTGTTAGGAGATTGCAGGATCAGGCCAGTATGCACAACGCTGGACAGAGAAACTGATCCTAGGTGAGTGTCTAGCCAGGGACCAGCAATGCATGTACATTCTTGCTCTGCTGGATGGGCTGCTGTCAGGGGGTGGTAGCTAGCAGCGAGCCCACGCTGGGTTGGGGCTGTGTGGGAACAGTGGAGGATAAGCTACAAGGCCTTAGCACATCCTATGCTGGACCTCCACTCCTTACTCACCCAAACCTACCTGGTGTATTGAAGTTGGTGGTTAACTCTGGCCATTGATCATAAAGAAATACCAGGCTCTTTACCAGGGTGTTTCTGCCATAGACAGAGTATAATTCAGTATAGCTGAATAAGGTCTGTTTAGTCCATTGACTGTACTGTGATCAGAAAGCGAATACAACTTCTTTTACCTTCTCTCTCATATTTTCTTCATTGGCACACCTTTAACCAAGACCCGGTCACCCTACCTTCCCTTCCACTTCCTAAACCGGGCAGATCTGTCAGTCCATAAGCTAACTGAAATGTTTGTTTGTGTAGGCAGTTGTTTAAGCCTTATGCTGGGCTAGTGTCCATTGTGTGATGAGTGGTGTAAGACCAATGAGTGTGTTATTGTCTGGTCTGTCACTTCAATAGTGCCGTACAACGGCGGTTGTAAACTCCAGTTTGTCTGTAACGGCATCCTAGCTAGCTAGCTAGCTAACTAGCTGCACCATGCAAGTTACAGTGGCCGCTATTTACAGACTAATAACTCCGGGAAACCGTGGGACCTGTCAGCTCAAACTCAAGCTCCAATTCAAACTGACCGCTACATCTAAACTTTAACACGGGTTTACGCATTGTAGTAGGCCTCTAAAACTCGTCATATTTGATTTCACTTCATCCCTTTTCCTCCTTTCTCTCAAATCGGTAGAGAGAGGGGCGAGCCGGGTTGGTTAGCGCAGCAGCCGTGCACGCGACGCGACCGGGCCTGTGACGCCGGACCAATCAGATCGCTCGAATCCGAAAGTTTACCTTTTATGGCTCGAGCCGGGCATTTGACCGGGGATAAAAACCACGCGCCCGCCGTTCACCGGTTCACTCTGAGCGCCGTCATACGCAGCTCGTGCGGGATATCATTTGCCTTGAAACCGGTTTCCTAACAGCGACAACCCCCCCACCCAAAGGTAAGTTTAACTAAGCATCTCAAGTATTATAATGGCGTAGTTTGACGACATATACGAGGTAAACAAGGCTGTGGTTATTTATTTTAGATCAATTCACTTTGTTTCTGACATACCTATGGACTATACCACGAGGCTCTTTGTCTGAGGTAACTAGCCTGACTGGCTAATCTGACATGCTTGTTGCACAGTAACTAATTGAACATGGCTAGCAAACTGTCTGTTAGCGTTGGTCGGTCTATTATCAAATGCAATTATTCGTTTATAATGCAAATGCCTTTAATGGGAGGATTTGCAGTTCAGAGGCGACTATCTTGTTATTTACAGTGCAGTTCTGCATTTGCAGTGTATTTTCTGCAGTCATTAACCCGTTGGTTTGTTTCTCAAGAACAATCTGCATAAAATCATTATGGAACGTTTACCGGTTAACTGATTAGTTCACCAGCCCTTGATCCCCGGTAGAGGGGCTCAGGGGCATGGAGTCTTTGTGCGCGCGCTGCGGCGGGGTGTGACCTAGTTTATCCTCCTAGCTTAGCAGCATGCTAACACTACCATTCAGTTGCAACTTGTCACATACCTGACCTACACACTACATAACCCCAGTACTAGTGGGCTGGAGTAACCTACTAACCTTGTACTTATCATTGAACTTAACCAGTAACTGATTAGTATTGGAGTCATGTAGTCAAGTCTAGTCTGCTGGTAGGGTAATTAGCGGGGCTTGGTCATGGTGGATAAGACTCTGAGCGGTTAGTTGGTCATTCACTGACGGTAAACTAACTGGCCAGGGGAAGAAAAGATTGCAGAACTTCTCATCACCAGTTATCAAGGCGTGGCCAGCAGGAAATGGCCTCTAGCCAGGCACTCAGTGTAACAGTGCTTGGCTAGCAGTTGTATCTGCAGTCATGGGTAGTTAACCTAAAGCTTTCAGCTATAATGTATTCTACTTATTCTAACGTTAATCTAGTTTTATGAAGCAAGTCATTGCATATAGAAAGAAGTGCTAAGTCATGACGCACAAACTATTTCCACGGTCGTCTTGTGTTCGCTTTCCGTTTGGGTGATAAAAGGGGGGGGGGTGATCAACTTGGTAGAGGGAGTGGTCACGTCCGGGTTTGAAAATGTCGAAATAATCCTTTCTGCTTAACCCTGGTGTTCTGGTGGCGCACGGCAAAGCTGCTGAAACTAACATGTCCTTATATGGTAATATCAGAGAATGCGGCGCCACTTCCTTTGTCTGGCTGTGCAGAGCATAGGGCGCAGTGTAGTGCTCCACCTAGCGGTCACACTGCCGAACTGCACTCAGAAACAGGAAGCAGGAACATGTCGTCACCTTGTCACGGGGTGCTGTGCGAAAGTGTGACTGACTCGGTTGGTTTCAAAGTTCGTGTTTTCCAACGGTTATCTTCCCTTTTCTGTACAGTTAAAAATGGAAGATGAAATCGCCGCACTGGTTGTTGACAACGGATCCGGTATGTGTAAAGCCGGGTTCGCAGGAGACGACGCGCCTCGTGCTGTCTTCCCCTCCATTGTCGGTCGTCCCAGGCATCAGGTGAGTCACAGATTTACTGATTCCAATGTGTTACTGAGTAGAGGTACACTTATCCATTTTAAAACGACTTTTACTGTATTAAAGTGGGAGTTTTTAATTAGAATTTACATTATGTTGCTTGAAGCCCAATTCATTTCTGTAGTGTAATCCTGTTTCAGAAGTGGCTGCATGCAACCCACCTAATGCAATTTATCTGTAGAATTAATGCCTGTTTCACTTACCTGTAGCTGTGTATGCTAACACAGAAACTGTATGCAACATCCTAGCCTGTCGCACTAGCCTAGCTGGCACCTGTATGCTGACTCTGTCCTGTCCCCAGGGAGTGATGGTTGGAATGGGCCAGAAAGACAGCTATGTGGGAGATGAGGCCCAGAGCAAGAGAGGTATCCTGACCCTGAAGTACCCCATTGAGCACGGAATTGTCACCAACTGGGATGACATGGAGAAGATCTGGCATCACACCTTCTACAACGAGCTGAGAGTGGCCCCAGAGGAGCACCCCGTCCTGCTCACAGAGGCCCCCCTCAACCCCAAGGCCAACAGGGAGAAGATGACCCAGGTACACAGCTAGTACACTGCAGCCCTGTTGTTCATACCGGGCTTGCGTCTCCTGTCCTCTTGCTCATCCTGTACTCCTCTCCTCCAGGCCCTCTCTCCTTACAGCTGACCTGTCGTCTCTGGAAGCTGCAGGTCTCTCCGCCTGCCTGTGTTCTGCCTCTGCATTTTTCTGGCTGCTAGTAATGAGACTAGATGCATATAGTTACTGTGACACACACTATCTAGTAATGTTAACAGTGTTTTATATTGACATGCACAGGCCAATAGGGATGTTTTGTTTCTGCACAGTTTCTCCACTAACAGCGGTTTCCCCCCTTTGCCTCTGTGGACAGCATGTTCTACCGTGTGTTGTGTGGCACCATTGACCCCCCCCCACTCCAGTCCTGACTCACAGCCTGCCTCCCTCTCCCCCAGATCATGTTCGAGACCTTCAACACCCCCGCCATGTACGTGGCCATCCAGGCTGTCCTGTCCCTGTACGCCTCCGGCCGTACCACCGGCATTGTCATGGACTCCGGTGATGGTGTGACCCACACGGTGCCCATCTACGAGGGCTACGCCCTGCCCCATGCCATCCTGCGTCTGGACTTGGCCGGCCGCGACCTCACAGACTACCTCATGAAGATCCTGACCGAGCGCGGCTACAGCTTCACCACCACGGCCGAGAGAGAAATCGTGCGTGACATCAAGGAGAAGCTGTGCTACGTGGCGCTGGACTTCGAGCAGGAGATGGGCACCGCCGCCTCCTCCTCCTCCCTGGAGAAGAGCTACGAGCTGCCCGACGGACAGGTCATCACCATCGGCAACGAGAGGTTCCGCTGCCCTGAGGCCCTCTTCCAGCCATCCTTCCTCGGTGAGTGTCCTAACTGCCTGACCCTCAAACAGCCAATCAGGGTGTTTTTGCGAACCCGGTTGTGACGGCTCGGTCTCTCTTGGTCCCCCCCAGGTATGGAGTCCTGCGGTATCCACGAGACCACCTACAACTCCATCATGAAGTGTGACGTCGACATCCGTAAGGACCTGTACGCCAACACAGTGCTGTCCGGCGGTACCACCATGTACCCCGGCATCGCCGACAGGATGCAGAAGGAGATCACCTCCCTGGCCCCATCCACCATGAAGATCAAGGTGAGCCTGACCGCCAGTAGCAGTGTTGTGGCTCCCGGCTCGGCAGAGTCGCACGGCATTTTGCCTAAAGCAGACGTGGTGCCGTGGCTGTTTTGTTGGGCCGAGTTTAGCCTCCTGTCCCTCGTGGAGACAGTCAGTCACCATGCCAGAGAAGTTCACCAAAGATGACTGAAATAAATATGATCAGTACAGCATTAAGTTCTCCAGTCTAGTTGTAACATCTACTGCCACCTAGTAGTCAGATGATTGAACTGCAGGTCTGTCCCGGGCTTACATACAGTGCCATGTTAACGTCCTCTGCCCCCCCCCCTCTAGATCATCGCCCCCCCAGAGCGTAAATACTCCGTCTGGATCGGAGGCTCCATCCTGGCCTCCCTCTCCACCTTCCAGCAGATGTGGATCAGCAAGCAGGAGTACGATGAGTCCGGCCCCTCCATCGTCCACCGCAAATGCTTCTAAACAGACTGTTCCCATCCCATACCGACCAACCCAAACACCCAACTACGACTTCAGCTCTGCGACCAAACACACACTCACACAGACACACACACTCACACAGACACACACAACACCCAGAGGGAGAAGGGGAGAGGTGCAGAGTGAGCCTGACCTAGGGCCTCTCTGTCTCATTGGCATGGCTTCTGTTATTTTGGCGCTTCGACTCAGGATCTGACAAAAAACTGGAACGGTGTAACAACGGTAACGTTTTAGAGTAAAAATAACGACCCCGAGATTCTACTACCATGCATCTGAGGACTTAAAAAAAAAAACAACAAATGTACATTTTTTTTTTTTTTCTTTGAGTCATTCCAATTGTTTGTTTTAAACTGTGTTCAGAACAGGAATTAGCCTCTGTGAAGGCGGTCGGCTCCAGCCTGTCACCCAGGCCTACTGTCACATGGGTGTAGTAGTATGGCTTCTATGTAAATTATGTCACAATGTCGTCTGGGTTTTTTGTACTTGCAGCCTTAAAGTCTTGGTCCTGTTAATTTTTTTCTGTTTTTGTTTTATGCAAATGAACCTGAGCGTGACCTCTGCTTGGTTGTTCTGGGTCAGAGGTGAGTGGGGGCCAGGGGGACCAGAGTGGGGGGGCCAACTTGTACACTGACTAAACTCCCAATAAAGTGCACATGTGTTCCGACATGACCTCTTTGTCTCGCTCTTCTGTACGGTGTTAGCTTGGTGGGGGGGGGGTGACTGTTAACTCTGAAGGATTCTTAGACAGTTTATAACGGGTCTTAAATTGGGATGAGTGGGATTAAAGCCACCTTCCGACTATTTTTCCAGACAGACTGAAGATACAATTATCAAGTCCTATGGAGAACTCAATACCAGGTTGCAGAGATTGTACACAAGTTAGTAACAGCGCAGTTAAGCTTTTATATCGAAAGACCGGCTGCTCCATTTTGAGTTGCTGGGCATCCAGTCATTTGATTAGCACTAAATCACAAGAGTTCCCTACAACTTAATCCTGTAACACCTAAATGGGTGTTTGGGCCGATTTGTGTGTAGTCATGGTAGGCCAATTCAAAACAAGGTGGCTAAGATGGTCATCTACAGAAATGAATCAGATGCGCCCAATTGCCAATTTACGCCATGGGCGTGTGCATAGACGGGTTCAGGCAAGTCGCGGTTAGACAAATCACGACACGCTGCGAATTCCGCCTTCATTCCACTTAGCATTTTTTGGCTACGCATTTCTTCAAAGAGCGGTGTGTGGGGAGGTGTTTTACACTACGACCGTCAACTTCAGTTTTTGTCAGGACATAAAATGCAATTTAGTCCGAGTGATAACTAGCCAAACAATCTGAACAAGCGTTCCGATATTTATAGTACTCGTTGATGGAATTTGGGAAAAATGTCTTTCGAACAGTGCATCTCGTCAAAAAGGTTCATGGCTACAGGTGACAGTAGGTGTGTTGTAGATTACTTAAATCGGACTATTTTCGCGGTTTAATCCAATTGGAAAGTCACCAGCCTCTTTCCCTTTCGGGGTTAATGCAAGAATGTTTTAATGTTTTTGTGAGAATCGGGACGTCGTGGTAGATTATCCTTATTTTTTTTTTGAGTGATCTGAAAGCTGTGTTTTCATGTAATCAAATAAAACGGTTGGCTGTAAAACAAAGTCACCTGGATTTCATCTTTGGATAGAAAAGATGCAACTAGAACAAATACATTAAATTAGAACGAATACAACAGAGTGCCAATTTAAGTTACTGATTCGTCTGTCATTGTTTTTATACCTTGAATCCAATCTAAGGCTGGATAACCACTGAAAAACGGGTCACTGCTCCGTCTTAATCCTCTTTAATAGGTGTGGTGAGTGAATATCAAGGAAGAAAATATTAGTTCAGTACTAGTCTAACATTCTGACACCTAGCTGTAAGCCCAACAACCTGACATCTACCTGTTAGCCCAACATCCTGACAGTAATCCAGCGTCTTTAAATCCATCGGTGGCTTGAAGGACTGGAAGGTAACTTACTGTAGCAGAAGACTGTGGCTACGTCATTTGACCACTAGGCGGTGTCACACACACATTTCAATATGAAGGAGAGCACAAGGATGGGATGGAGTAACACAGGAAACATGGAGAGTTTGTATATACATCGCTGTCAATATACAAACAATATCCCATAATGACCAAGCAAACACACCTTTTTAGGAATTTGTGCAAATGTATTGAAAATTAAGAACTTCAATATCTTATGTACGGAAGTATTCAGATCCTTTGCCATGACACCCCAAATTGAGCTCAGTTATGTAATCCAAAGAACTCTGTTAACTTCAGAGATTGAATTGTGTCGAGGCATTGATCTGGGAAGGTTATACAAAAAATGTACCCAGGAGCACAGTGGGCTCCATCATTGTGAAATGGAAGTTTGAAACCACCAAGCCTTGGTGATCAAGACTTCCTAAAGCTGGCTGTCCAGCCCAAGTAAGTAACCAGGCAAGAACCAAATGGCCACTCTAATAGAGCTTCAGAGTTTCTCTGCATTGCAGAGATGGGAGTACCTGCCAGAAGGACAACCATCTCTGCAGTCCTCCATCAATCAGGCCTTTATGGTAGAGTGGCAAGATGGAAGCCACTCGTAAGTAAAAAGCATGTCATGCTGCCTGAAAAACTTTGACTTTGTTCTCATCACATCAGAGGATCTTTTTCCTTATGCTCTCAAACTATCAGGCCTGAATGACAAGCACAACTTGTGGTGAAAATGACCTGGACCACACCGCCAAGACAATGCTGGAGTGGCTTTGAGAAAAGTTTCTGAAGGTTCTTGAGTGGCCCAGCCAAAGCCTGGATTCAAACACACAGAATATCTGTGAGGAAATCTGAAGATCGCTGTTCACCAACGCTCCCCATCCAATCTGATTGCGCTTTAGAGGATCTTCAAGGAACAACGGAAAAAATTGCCCAAATTCAGGTGTGCAAAGCAGGTAAAGGGTTATCCAAGAATCTTTTGATCATTGCCAAAGGCACTTCTATAAGTACAGAATATTTATAAAGCGCCTGAATATTATGTCCATGAGAGATTCCCATTAAAAAAATATTATTCTACAAATGTATATTACCCTTTGTCATTATGAAGTGAAGGGGCCTGAATACATTTCGAAGGCGCTGAATCCATTTGTACATTGTGTCCACGTTGTGTACATCTCTAATGTCTATGTTGTGCATATTTATGTGGATGTTGTCCCGGTTCCAAACGACTTGTGAGCTGAGGAAATATCAAGAGACCCCTACGTCAGGGACTCGTGTGTGTGTGTGTGTGTACATTCTTGTGCGTTCACTGCCTCAGCATTGCAACACGTGTGGAATACAAAATCAGGTTGGTTTATCAACTATGTATTCCAGGAAGGACTGACACACCTCACATACAACACAGGCACTGAATAATGGGCCTTTAAAGACACGCGTGGAATGACTCCCTCGCACGTTGATTAACACAATTTGATTCGTCGGGCAGTGTGCGAATTTTGACATGAAAAGACCAAGCAGCGTTCCATAGCTAGACTATATCGCTTTTTTTCTTAATAAGTCTTTTTTTGCCGTGTGTATCCATCCAGTGAAGGAAGGAGTCTGTACACACCCACTCCCTTTGCCCCCTCTCATTCTCTGCAGAACAGCAATGTGCTTTCAGCCAATAGGATGCATCTGTTAGCTTATGCTCAGCCTATCAGAGCAGCCTCTGCTGACACACCCACATCAAAGACTGCTGAGAGGAAGAGGGGGTGAGTGAGAGAGAGAGGGGTGAAGGAGTGGGTTGAGGTGTGTGTGTGTATATTGTATTTGTGTTCAATAGAAAAACGGATGAGGGAAGAAAATAGGGAGAGGGATATGTGTGTGTGTCTGTGTGTGTGTGTATCTCTACTCCCAGGGGACATTGTGCTAAAGTTGGTGTGAACACCCACACACTCCCACACTGTGGATAGTGTGTACGAGCGGTCGGGCTGGAGACCCTGAGAAGAAACCGCTCCTCCATTTTAAACAAGAACCTGCTTCGTTACTGAGACACAAAATGGACTCCAGCTGCAACCCAGTTTCTCCTTCTGGAGGGGGATTCCTTGGTTCCCCTGGTATCTGGTCTGCTGCTGGGCACTAGCATCCAGGCCAGGACACTGTTCAGCACTGCAGCAGCCCTAAACATGCAGTCTTATTGTTTGGTTTTATTGATCTGTTAAAACGGAGATATGACACACTGCACAAAAGGATAGTTTCACCTCTTTATTGATCAACTATAAAATATCGACTTACTAAAAGAATAGCTGAGAAACACTGATGTCATCACTTTAGTAAAAAATGAAAAAGAGAAACAACCTTTTTCTCCTCCTTCCTCAAGACTTATGTATCTGTCTGCTCTGTTCAACTAGACTTTATTTTGCTATATTTATTTATACAAGATTAAAGACCACATGTACAAAGTATATTCTTATTTTTCTCTCTCCCCCTTAGCTCAAGGACATTTACAAAACATAGATGTTATTAATTTTCAAAATAATCTTTTTTTCTGTAACAGGACTTTAACGGATCACCGAAGAACACAGCAGACGGAGAACCAGCCTCTGTCCACCTCTTTCATTCACCTCTATCTCTCTCTCTCCCTCCATCTCTGTTTTATCTCTTTCATTCACCTCCATCTCTGTTTTATCTCTTTCATTCACCTCTCTCTCTCTCTCTCCCTCCATCTCTGTTTTATCTCTTTCATTCACCTCTCTCTCTCTCTCTCCCTCCATCTCTGTTTTCTCTCTTTCATATCCCTCTCCGTCTCTCAGGTCGTCAGCCGTTTTGCACGTGGGGACGGGGGTTGAGAAGGGGGATGGGGAAACGAAGCGCTCAGGTATTTACAGACAGAGAGAAAGATAACAAAAGATAAACAGAACACCAACAATATCAAAAAGAAAATATATCACAACAAACGAAAGGCTGATTGATGCACAGGGCTTGTGTGTGCGCGCACACGCACGGAAGAAAGGCTAATCCCCTGATGGGGGTCATTTAGTGACGGGGAAGGCAATTACACCCTGGCAGGGACAATAGGTGTGTGTGTGTGTTCACTGCAGAGCAACAATGAACACACATCATCTGAACACTGACAACGCCAGGATGTGCTGTGATTTCAGGCTCAGGGGAAAGAGGCGTGTCCAGACAGGACAGGCACCAATCAGAGAACGGCTGGGAAGATTTGGCCAATGGTCTGTAAGGCGTGGGATACACGAGCTCCGTAACCTTTAGACGACAATCATGTCACCTGAACGAAAACAAAAGTTATAACCTCTACCTAATCTCTTGTGGATATCTTAGAACATCAATGGGATTATAGATCTGTTGTGATAAGACTGGATACATGATGACGAGCAGCACTGGTTGCATTTCTTTGAACAAAACCGTATGTTAGAAATTCGGATTTGGCCCTTTCCAGTCATTTTCAAACAGAGAGGGCAGAGCTCTTCATTCTCTAGACACACTGACCCACAACTTATCAAGCATCTGACCGACTACACAGGACTTTATTTCAAAACTAACCAAGATTACCGAATAACTGACCACACCATCAGGTACTGAAACGACATTCAAACAACCAAGTAGACAACGTGGCTGACAGGGTTTGAGCCCTAACTGAACGGAACAAGAATGCCCGCTTAGCCGAAGCCACTACATTCATGTCTCAGACCAACTGGTTCATTTAGTGTCCTTGAGAAGGTGGTGAGGAGAGACATACTGTCAGAACCGAGCCCCACACCCCTCCCTCCTACTGTAATACCACAGAGTAAAATAACCTTCTGTAACAAGACGGTAACATTAAGATAATGTTATGCAAGCATAATATTTCTGTCTTCTTTTTTTTAAAAGGTTCGGCTCTTTAAATTATCATCAAAACTACTCTTGACATAGGACTATGTTGCAGGAAAACAAAAGGGCTGTTTGTCTTTATACCCATTCGGGTGTGTGTGTGTGTGTGTGTGTTAAAAACTGTCTTGTTGGTTGGGTCAACGTCAGAGTTGGTTGGGTCACGGTTGGGGCGTCTTCAGCAGATCATGGGGACTCCGTCCGTGCTGAAGATCATGCCTGTGGTGGGTTCGTATGTCCCCGCCAGGTAGTACAGGTCCTGACCGTCGGCGTAGCGCCGGGTGTGGGTCATGGTCTCGTACTCGGACACACTGACCACCAGGCACTTGTGACTGACCGTCTGGACGTCGTTCTCGTCGCTGTGGGACGACTGGTACAACGCACGCTTAAGGACAAACACACACACACGTTAGGAATAATAAACACATTCAGGAAACAAAGTGTGTGTGTGTCACTCACCTCCATGAAGTCTGTCCTCTGGTTGGAGGAGAGCAGAGCGGTAGGAAGTGATTGGCCGGACCTCTGATCCCAGTTCTGGAGAAAAGGGCGGGGTGTTTAAAACCAATAAATAAAAGACCTCTCCAACTTCCAATGACCTCATCCCTGACCTCTGTCCCTACCTTCTTGTCGTGTAGTTTCTTCCCAGGGTTGGTCTCCTCTGGGTGGTAGAACCAGTTGACCCGGACCACCATGTTCGATCCCCAGCTCTCCCACATGCTCTGGATCTTCCCGATGAACGGCAAGTTGGGCCGGCCAGCCGACAAGAACACGGCACAGTCTCCGATACGGATCATCTCCTTGCCCCGAACGATGGCCTTGTAGAACAGCTTCTTAGCTTTGCCCTTCATGCCGCGCCTCTGATGAAGGGACAGACAACAGACACACCACACAACAACAGACACGCCACACAACAGACACGCCACACAACAGACACAACAGACAACAGACACCAGACAATATACACACCACACAACAGACACCACAGACAACAGACACACCACACAACAGACACACAACAGACACACCACACAACACACACAACAGACAGCAGACACACCACACAACAGACACCACAGACAATATACACACCACACAACAGACACCACAGACAATATACAGACCACACAACACCACAACAGATGCCACAGACGTCAGACATCAAACACAACACACCATAGACAAAAGACAGGCACAAGAAACATTGTTTTACTATCAAAGAAAATATTTTCTCTAACTCTTAACCACGACCTCAGTAACCTAAACTTCATTGTAACCTAACCCTTAATGCAAAAATGTAACCCTAATTTCAACCCTTAACCCTTAAGCTGACAAGTCTGATCAGGCTTTATGTCAAAGTGAGGACCAGCTAATTCCTCAGCTGATTTTCCCTGTTTCACTAGGGAAGAAAGGCCTCACAGACACACTGTCTGCTAATTAAACAGGTACAGGTGGATGTGTGTGTTTGTACGAGTAAAAAACAGCAGAATCATAACACCCAAGTTTGAATCATAGACAACCTGAATGCATCTCCTGGTATGATAAAGGATCCATTATGTACCTGTGTTGGTTGGCCAAACCACTTCCACAGCTGCCTGGCGGGCAGGAAGGCTGATATTTTCGGTCTGTTCTCTACGCTGGGGAGTCTTTGTCTTTTAGCCAGCTCCTTGGTGGTGGGTAGATGCATCCCCTCCCTACGCCTCGGCCTGCCCACTGATCCCCCACCTCCCCGGGGCTTCTGACGGGCTGGACGCCCGCGGGGTCTGACTGGTTTGGAGGAGGGGGAGGGAGACGGGGGAGGAGAGGGGGAATGGGGGGAAACAGACGGGTCCTCTTCTACTTCCTCTTCCTCCTTTTTCAGCTCCTTCATTTCCTCCTCCTCTTCGTCCTCATGGTCCTCCTCTGGGGGAGGCGCAGGAGGGGAGGCAGGGGGAAGTGCAGGGGATGGAGGGGTGGTCTCTTCGTCGGAACTGCAGGAGGTCTCCTCGTCAGTAGACGAGGAAGATGAAGAGGAGGAGGAGGAGGAAGAGGAGGTGGTGGATGAGGAGGAGGAGGAAGAGGAGGAGGCCGGGCATGAAGAGTGAGAACAGATGGAGCTACACTTCTTCTTTGTTTTCTTTCCTTCTTCGTCTTCCTCCTCTGAACCAGAAGTGCTGCTGCTGGGACACTCCTTTCTCTTCTTTCTTTCCTCTTTCTCCTCCCCTCTTTTCCCTTTGTCTTCTGTGTTCTCCCTTCTCTGTCCACCCCCCCGGCCACCTCTGTCTCTGCCCAGCAACTCTGTTCTGGAGTCAGGTTCTCTCCCCGCCGGGCCGACCTCCCTCTCTGTTCTGGAGTCAGGTTCTCTCCCCGCCGGGCCGACCTCCCTCTCTGTTCTGGAGTCAGGTTCTCTCCCCGCCGGGCCGACCTCCCTCTCTGTTCTGTAGGCAGGTTCTCTCCCCGCCGGGCCGACCTCCCTCTCTGTTCTGTAGGCAGGTGCTCTCCGTAACCCCCTCCCCTCCAGCATCATCAGAGCCTTGGTCTTCTTGGTCTTGGGCGAGGTCACTCCCTCATGGTCCAACTTCACCAGGGGCTCCTCTGGATGGGCCTGACGGGTCTGCCGGCTGCCCTCCCCTGACACAGCCCTGGGTCTGGGGACCCCGTGTATGGGGGCACTGGGTCTTGGTCTGGGCTCTGAGCTGGGATTTGGGTTAGAGACGGGTCTACTGGAGGTGTGATCTGAATTGGACCTGGCTTTGGAAGGACTTGGACTGGGTCGGGGTCTTGTGGAAGATTCTGCAATGGGTCGGGTGGAAGATGTGTTCTGGGTTTGTTTGGATCTGGATATGGGTGTAGTAGGGGTCCTTAGTTTGTTCTGGTTAGGGTCTGGGTTAGATGTTCTGGGTTTCTTCTGGTTAGAGTCTGGGTTGAAGGTTCTGGGTTTCTTCTGGTTAGCGTCTGGGTTGGAGATTCTGGGTTTCTTCTGGTTAGGGTCTGGGTTGGAGGTTCTGGGTTTCTTCTGGTTAGGGTCAGGGTTGGAGGATCTGGGTTTCTTCTCGTTAGGGTCAGGGTTAGCTGGTCTGGGTCTGGAAAGTTCCGTGGGCCCAGGTCTAGGTAATATAGCATTGGGTCGGGGTTTAGATTTGGTTGCCGCAGCGAGATTGGTTTTAGGGTTAGATAGGAGGGGTTTGGCTCTGCCAGTAGGCGAAGTGGGATTGGGTTTTGGTAGTGTAGGGCTGGGTTTAGAGCCAGAGCTAGTCTTAGAGTTAGGTCTGGGACTGACGCTGTAAGAAGCCAGGTTGGGATGACTGTACAGATCCACGGTTAGGATCTTTCCATAGGGGGCAGGGTGATAGAGAGCTGAGGATGGGGGAAGCATGCGGGGGGGTTTGGGAGAGGGCTGGGCTGGGCAGGATCTCCTGGCGTTCTGACTGGGTGAGGAGGTGGGGCCAGAGGACGTCTTGGAGGGTCGACCTGGTCCCGGCCTAGGTCTGGGAGCAGACAGGGGTCTTTCCTGAGCGGGTCTTTGGGAGGAGGAGGTCCTGTCCTGGGCTGGTCTGGCTGGGGTCTGTGTTCTATCTGCAGCCAGGCTGGGGATCGGGGGGTCTGGATTCACTGGGGGCTCTGGATGGAAGGACAGGCAGGAGTTACCAGAACGTACTGAAACCTTACTGAGTTAGCACAACATAAGGAACTTACTGAGTTAGCATAGCGTATGGATCTCACAGGTTTAAACCTGACTGAGTTAGCACAACATGAGGCACTTACTGAGTTAGCATAGCGTATGAATCTCACAGGTTTAAACCTGACTGAGTTAGCACAACATGAGGCACTTACTGAGTTAGCATAGCGTATGGATCTCACAGGTTTAAACCTGACTGAGTTAGCACAACATGAGGCACTTACTGAGTTAGCATAGCGTATGGATCTCACAGGTTTAAACCTGACTGAGTTTAACAGAAAACACTGAATTTATAGACGCCATGGAGCTGTTCCAACAGGGTCAGGACAATCATCAAGATCTCCGATTGGCTCACCAGGTTTGGGTTTGTTTTTCTTGGCTGGTCTCCCTCTGCCCTTTGGGGTGGAGTCCTCTGCTTTGGGCCTGGTGTCATTGTTGTCCTTGCTGCACTTCCTGCCACGCCTCTTGTTACAGCTGGCCACTAGCAGCGCGGGGGAGGGCTCAGCACCTGGAGGAGGGGGGTTTTAACATCTCACTTGGCATTACAAACATAACAGTGTTTATGGTTTATTTGCCCACGGCATCATTCAGAACAACCATACCAGCAAAGCACAGAATTAAGTTTTCTTCAAAGAGGAATTTTTTTAGCGTGTGTGTGGGTGTTGTGATGGTCATGGAATTTTGGATTCCGGATACTGGCCAGTGAAAAATGGGCAGTTACAATAAAACACATTTGAGTGAAAGAAAGAAAATATTGTCCAATAGGGTGTTGTAGTTGCGTGCTAGCTAGTGTGTAACATTGGAGCTTCTCGCAAGCTAGAACCAACAGAAGTTAACATAACACCTAGTACCAGAGCTAGTATTATGTTAACACCTGTTACTTCTAGTTAGTTAGTATACATTAGCTTTTTGTTTTGTTAACCATGGCTGGTTGTGCAGCGACCAGCCATGTGGTCCAGGGTTTAAGTACAAGTTAGTACAAACTAGCTCTGGTCCAGGGTTTAAGCAAGTTAGTACACCCTAGCTCTGGTCCAGGGTTTTAGCTAGCTGTACACACTAGCTCTGGTCGAGGGTTTAAGCAAGTTAGTACACCCTAGCTCTGGTCCAGGGTTTTAGCTAGTTAGTACACACTAGCTCTGGTCCAGGGTTTAAGCTAGTTAGTACACACTAGCTCTGGTCCAGGGTTTAAGCTAGTTAGTACACTCTAGCTCTGGTCCAGGGTTTTAGCTAGTTAGTACACACTAGCTCTGGTCCAGGGTTTAAGCTAGTTAGTACACCATAGCTCTGGTCCAGGGTTTTAGCTAGTTAGTACACCCTAGCTCTGGTCCAGGGTTATAGCTAGTTAGTACACACTCTGGACCAGAGCTAGCACGCTGGTTGGTACGTGTGCAGCTCTCTTCAGTCAGCTGGTTTATACCCCAAAGTCATTTTTCCACCTCACCGTTATGACCCTTAACTTTCACGACAGTCTTTATCCATAACCATTAATTCTATTTTATTACACACTGCATGTGTTGTGCGTTTCCACAGTGACAAGGCCCTAGTTCTTACACTGGATCTTGTAGTCAGGTGGCAGTAGCCGGATGTGGGAAAGGGGGATGCGCCCTGTGTCTCCGTCGTCAAACTCCACCGTTATGAGGTCATCGCTGACGTCGTCGTCCGAACTTCCTGTACAAACAAACAGTTCACCGTAGATTACACCGCGTTCCAATGGTGGTTCGTAGTGACACTTCAAAACACACACGTAAAGAAGGGGACGACACTGAGAGACCACGGCCAACATGGGAGCTGATAGCACAGGCGTGTGGCCGTGGCGGGGTTCAACGTGCTCCTGTGTGTGTTACCGTTGACTACCGTGCCCGGGTAGAGACAGCGGTACTGTTGGCTCCAATATGCCGCGATGCGACAGCCTTCAGGAAGATGACGCACTGATGGAGGCTTCACATCCACAATCTAACGACACAGAAAACACACACATTAATACTCTATCCGCAAGAGCTCACGTGTTCAGAAAGACAGCTAAGAATTCGGACAGACATGACAGTATTTAGACAGACAGGACAGTCCTCAGACAGAACAGTATTCAGACAGACAGGTCAGTACTCAGAGAGGACAGTATTCAGACAGACAGGACAGTCCTCAGACAGAACAGTATTCAGACAACAGTATTCAGACAGAACAGTATTCAGACAGACGGGTCAGTACTCAGAGAGGACAGTATTCAGACAGATGGGTCAGTACTCACAGCCTCTTGCAGAAGTTGTTCCAGACAGTAGATATGAGGTCTGTTCCCTCTCTCTCCTTCCACCACCACACTGTAACTACACAACAGAGGTCAGAGGTCAGGGGTCATCTATCCCTCTCACTCCTTCCATCACCACACTGTAACTACACAACAGAGGTCAGGGGTCATCTATTCCTGTTTCTCCAACCACCCCAACACTAACTACACAACAGAGGTCAGAGATCATCCATTCCTGTCTCTCCAACCACCACCACACTAACTACACAACAGAGGTCAGAGATCATCCATTCCTGTCTCTCCAACCACCACCACACTAACTACACAACAGAGGTCAGAGGTCATCTATTCCCCTTTCTCCTTCCAGCACTAATACCATACTATAACAATGCGTGCGTGCGGTGTACTCACATGTCTGGGGAGTGTACGGTGTTGACATGCCCAGCATACAGCAGCTGGTCATCCATGGGGATCAGAACCCTCAGACCGTCCTGAAGAGAGTCTTTATCCAGCACACACTGGACTGGAGCTGGTCAATACACATACGCACCAATACATTCATCAATCAACCAGTCTTTGTCCAAAACACTGGACTGGAGCTGGTCAATACACATACGCACCAATACATTCATCAATCAACCAGTCTTTGTCCAAAACACTGGACTGGAGCTGGTCAATACACATACGCACCAATACATTCATCAATCAACCAGTCTTTGTCCAACACACTGGACTTGGGCTGGATGTGTACCTGGTGAGGTGTTCCTCTCTGCTGTGCTGTTGTGTGATGAAGGAGGTTCATCATCCTCAGAGAAGCTGCTGTCCTGACTGGGCTCAAAGTCCTCATCAGCCTCCATACTCTCCATTAACCTGCTCACTGCTCCCCGAGCCTGCACACATGCACGTACACACGCACGCACATTTACTTAGCTAACTAAATGTGGACACCAAAATTAATTATCCTTAATAAAAAATCCTACTTTTACCAATCCTACTTCACCCCAATCTCAACCTAAACTTAAACTCAATAAACTAACATTCATGCTTAATCTTAACAATGAGAATTCACCACGAAGCTAAATAATGATGATGTATGTATAGCTGGAAGCTGCTATCACACTGACCTCTCTTGGCTTAGCCTTTGGTTTTAATTGGCTCTTGCGTGCAGGACTGAGGGGGGCTGCTACAGGACTCTCTGTGATTGGACTAGACAGGGAGGGCGGAGTCAGGGGAGGGTCCTTCGGCCTCTTTTTCTGCAGAACACAGACACGCAGGGCGAGTTTGACAATGCAGTTGACCGATCTGCAATGTTGCATCATAAAGAGCTACAATATTATTCAGCAAGGTTGGGGTTTACTGTATTTAAATTATCGTCAACTCAAAAGGTTTAAAAAAAATGTTTCTAGTTCAGAAGCCACCAAATTCTTAATTCCAATGTGCAGTGCCAATAGAAAATCCACACTCCCTTGAACTTTCACATCTCAGTCCTGAGATTCATAAAAATTATGCCCCCCCCCAAAACCAAATTCCACACTTTAAGGTGTATTTTATATTGTGAAATAATGATTGGTTAAAAAAACAAACTGAAACATTGGAAATGGATGAGTCTCCATTCCGTAGCAAGAGTCCCCAGGTCCAGTCTTCAAAATACACATTATTATCAGCGGGGCTTGTAAAGCACGAGTCCCCAATTTCAACATTCATATTTTTCTTGTTATTATTATTTAGCATGCGACTCGTCCCTGAGCGCTTAAGCTAGAGACACTGTTCAAACTTTAAAATGTTCTGTGTTCTAGACCAGGTTGTTTCCATACAACTTTTTGATATCTTTTTAAAATGTTTCAATACTTTTCAATAGGATGAACTTTAAAGGGAAACTAACAGTACCTCTATCACTTGAACCATTTAAGCTACAGAGACAGAAACACATTTGTTTTACATGGGCTACACCAAATTAGTGTATAATAAAATCATATGCCAATTAACTTGATGTCTGATACTGACACAGCCTCACACACCCACCCACCCACACACACACAGACACACACACAGATAGACACACACACACACACACACAAACACACACACAGCCACACACACAGCTACACACACAGCTACACACACAGCTACACACACAGCTACACACACACACAAACACAGAGCAACACACACAAAAACACACACAGCCACACACACAGCCACACACACACACCCACACACACATCTAAATGGACAAACCTTCACCACATCTTTCCCCTCCCTGGGCGTAGTTTTAACTCTTGGGGTGGGCTTTGTGTTGATTGGCTGGTCTTTGCTGGGGTGAGAGATCTGATTTGTGGAGGCATCATGGAGGAAGATTCTTTCACTGCGTCTGCGTGTCCATCCCTCCTCCTCACTAGCCCCTCCCCCTAACCCCCTGGGTGGGTCAAATGTGAACCTCCGGGGCGACCTGGGAGAGGGGCGTGGCTTTCGCTTGACTGGTGAAGTCTCGTTGCTAGGCTGGTCGCCACGGCGTGTTACTGGGGGTAACAGGGGGAGTTCCGGGGTGGAGCGTTGACCATGGAGCAGAGAGGGGAACTTCCTCAAACGCACATCAGAACCTGAGTCCCAATCGCACTCCACACCTGAGATACACACACACACACACACACACACACACACACACACACACACACAGTTAAGAAAACATTAACCTCCTACTGACAGGTAAAGTGTATTCCAGTCAGACCTCATCTTACCCAGAATGCTTTGCCTTCTGTGGTGCTTGCTGTCGTGGAGATGGGTCACAGGTGCGGGGTTAACTGGGAGCGCGCTCGCCGCATACCTGGCCAGCAGACCCAGCCCACTCTCCTCCAGGTCACTGCCTTCCGAGCCAGACTCATCCTCCTCTTCATCTTCATCATCGTCATGGTCGGAGGACTCTGTGTGTCAGACGGAGAGGTGGTTATGGGCTTCGAAACAGGGCGAAAACATAGCCGACTCTCACGACTCTCTATCATGCGTTACACAGGGCAGGAACAGGGCCCAGGAGTTTTTACGGGGTTCTGTCAGAGCAGCAGGCTAGCGTAGAACCTTAGCCAAGCTTGCAGGCTTCGAGGTGGGGGCGTGGGCAAAGTGGACAGCTGGCAGAGGACCATTCAATCAGCCCACTGGGGGGGGTTGGGGGGGGGGGCAGCCCGAATGCGCTGAGTAAGCTACGGTGGAGTGTAGACGCGCACACACACACAACTGCTGAGACCATCAGGTCTGCCCGGAGAAAAATCACTAACTCAATCCATAATTAATAAGACCTCAAAAATGAGGGGATGCAGGGGGAAAGAGAAATTGAAGACCGCAACCTGTCTGTGTAGTTAACACACTGCTAGCTGACAGACAGACAGCTACACAGACAGGCGTACAGAGCAGACCAGAACAAAACAGAGGGATGACCAAAACTGAGAAAAAAAAGAAGACCAAAACAAAGCAGAACAGAGATGACCAGAGCAGAGCAGAGCAAAGACACACAGAGCAGAGACAACACAGCAAAGATGACCACAGATGAACAGAGCAGACCCAAGCTAAAAATGCGGTATATTTAAAGTGTATTATTTAGGAACCAGTGATGTTGTATTTCAGTATATTAATAGTTTTAAAATAGAGTTCAAGTACTATTTAAAAATTAAGAAGTATACTTCAGTGAGTTGAAATAGACCCACTTCCTACTAAAGTATACTTAAAATTCAATATTGGAAATAGCATGTTAGTACACTTAAAATATACCCCAATCTATTTAAAAATATTACAGATTTTAAATACGAGGAGTACATTTTCAGTTCACAGTACTATTATCAATTATGAACTATAAATATACTAAAGTTGTAAATAAGTGGGTCCATTTTAACACACTGAAGTACACTTATTTCTATATAAATAGCACTTAAATACTTCGTCTAAAGTACAATGTATGTGGTTCCAAAATAATACACTTTAAGTATATTGCTTTCTTAGTTTGGGGACGTGAACAGAGCAGAGCTTTGCATCATTTCAAATCCCCACTCCCTCCACAGACCCATCTGAGCCACTGAATTGTAGAAAGCAACTTTCCCAATACCACCCTCTTCCCAATGGACCGTGGTCAAAAGTAGTCCCCTGCATAGAGCTGCGGGTGCCATTTTGGCCAACAGGTCCTGCTCCCTCCAACAACCATCCTGTCAGCTCAGATCTGGGAGAAGTGAATGAGGGAAGAGGGGAGTGAAGTAGGGATGGAGCATCTTACAGGTTTTAGACTCAGACAAGGGGTTAGCAGTTACCATGGCGGCAGACAGAATGAGTTGTGATTGGTTGGTAAGTGAGAGGCCAAAGGCTAGGAGCACTGAGGGCATTTTATTATATTTTTAAATGTGTACTCTAGTAGACTTTTTTTGTTTAGGAACCAAAACATAAACATCACCAGATCATGGGTTAATTTTAACCGACCAAAAAATAATAATGAGTGACCATTCAGGATTCAAGCTGATTTGGAGATATACTGCTTTAAAATACCATCTGGTAAGCGATACTTAAAATATCTATCTAGGTGTAGTCAGGTCTGTCAGGCGTCAGAAAATGTTTTATGGCCCAGGGCCCGCATTCAGCCTTTAAAAAAAAAGTCTCACCATTAGGAGGCAAAAATATCCTTCTAACCTTGTTTTCGGAGTTGTCACCGCTTCCTGACTGGCATTTATATTAGCCAGCTGAACGCTGGACCAGAATCAATCAGACATTTATTTTCGGACATTTCAAAGAATATAAAAAAGTACATATTTTTTAAGTGTTCATACCAACCCAAAGGCCGGACGGGAACCTCTCACTGGCCCTACATGAGCCTATTGTAATCGCAATATTGACACGGATAATGTTCATTTTGATTGGCTCTTATTTTCTAGCTATCTGCATGTGCAATGCCGCAAGCTTCCGTCGATTTACCACGCCAGACATTTTGGAAGTATACCAAGTTTGGTTGTGGGGTGGTGTTTTAGCGAAAAATAAGCAGTGCGCCCTCCTTCCATTATTAACGCCTGTGGTGGACAACGTCAAAGCACCCTTTCCAGAAGTCAGAAGGACTTTGAATCAGCTGCATTCAGGTAACAGCCAGGTGACGATCAGGCTAAATTGGAACCTCCCCAGGCCCCTGGTTTAAGCTGTGGGGCTACATTTTTATTATTGACCATAAGGGTGGAACAGCTACAGATGCCAGTTAAGGCCCAAGGAAGGAAGGAAGGATGTAAGGAAGTTCGAAGAGGTTCATCTGTCAGGACAGAAACTGAAATAACAACCAGGCAAACAACAATATGGCTAATATTTAACAGCCGATCTCGTCAGCCCGCTAGCATTTTGAGATTCTTGGTTAGCATTAGCACAGTCGCTGAGATGGAGAGGAAAGACATCCAACGTGCACACTGTCTGCTTGCTAAAGCTACGAAGAGGCACGCTCTTACTCTACGTGCACACTGTTTGCTCCATAGAGCTACAAAGAGGCACGCTCTCATTTCCAACGTAAGCCAGCGAATCGCGACGACAGAGGGCGGAGCTACAGTCAGAGACAAAATCTCCCAGCGACACAGAAACAGTTGAGAAATGTTCAACTTTATGCTTATTTCCAGCGAGCGGGCAGTGACCAGTTCGGTGACTACCAGGGCAGATGTTCTCTGCATCTTGAAGTCCGTTCTCTTTTCTACTCGCTAGCTAAAAACTCACTCGCTAAAAAAAATGTACGAGAAATGTATAATTGGGGTGTGCCATTATTTATGATACTTCTCTGGCTTCATACAGAGATATAAATCTCAAAATGGATCCATGGAAGGTTTCAGAGATCATTGGGATCACAGGTGAATGATACATGCATAACGTAAAACAAAGTAAATTGCTATTTGAACATTGACAAATCATTGACTTGGCATTGTCGTAATACGTTTTTAGTAGTAGTGTCACGCAAATACTAAATACTTATTAATATCTGCAGACTGATGTTTCCCCTGTACTGGTTGACTGGTTGTCGCTGGCATGAATTAGGAAGATACGCCCCGCCCGAGCGGGAAGTGTGCATGTAGCATTATTTATGAGCTACTCTGAGACAAAATCTCCCAGCGACAGAGTTGAGAAATGTTCAACTTTATGCTAATTGCCAGCGAGCGGGCAGTGACGGAGTTCGGCCACTACCAATGACAGGGCAGATGCTCTCTGTATCTTTAAGTCCCTCATCTTTTCTACTCACTAGCTAAAAACTCACTCGCTAGCTAAAAAGAAATGCTGAGAAACGTATAATTCTGGTGTCCGGTTGCCCCATTATTTATGATGTTTCTTTGGCTTCATACAGAGATATAATTCTAAAAATGGATGCATGGAACGTTTCAAAGATCGTTGGGATCATGGGTGAGTGATACATGCATAACGTAAAACAAAGTAAATTGCTATTTGAACATTGACTTGGCATCGTCGTTATACGTTTTTAGTTGTGGAATCACGCAAATACTAAATACTTCATATCTGCAGAGACTGACGTTTCCCCTATACTGGTTGACTGGTTGTCGCTGGCATGAATTAGGAAGATACGACCCGCCTGAGCGGGCAGTGTGCACGCTATGGAAGGCTCAGCGACAGCTCGCCAGAGATTGAGCGATTTGCGAGTTGAGCGAGCAGACAGTGTGCACGTAGCTTTACACAGCAGGCGACGTGGCCTCGGGCAGGATTTGGGGAGCGCATGGAGTAGCCTAGCATTAACATAGCCATGTACCCTAGCTGAGCCGTAGCATAGCCATGTTGCCTAGCTTTAGTGTAGCCTAGTTGTAGCATAAACAAGCTATAACATAGACTAGCTATAGCTAGTGGAAGCGAAGCGAGGCCAGGTGGCTGAAGAGTGCTAAACCTTGTAGGATTCAGTCTGGCAGCAGCGGAACAAGCAGCAGGCTTAGAGACATGTAAAGCATCATGGGTAGGAGAGGGGTCAGGGGTGAGAGGTGACCAGCCGGCAGCAAGCAACAGCAAGTGCCAGAGTTATCTGGAGGTTAGTAGACAGGAAGAGTAGCCCTATTCTCCAAATATCCCAAAGGGCCAATCACAGATCTGGATAGGTCAGTGTGTGTCTGTCATTATGTTATCAGTCTAAGAGTACCACAGAAAATTCCCACCTGGATTTCATCCATGGCAGACCATATAACCAGGGCTCTGAGATAATCAGTGTTCTACAAATGTGTGCATGTGATAGCATACTGTGTGTGTGTGTGTGTGTGTGTGTGTGTGTGTGTGTGTGTGTGTGTGTGTGTGTGTGTGTTAGATGCAGTTTCCAAGTACAGATCTAGAACAAAAGCCACTGGCTTAGTGAACCTTTAAACCTCTAAGGGCACAACATCGGACAAAGCCTAGGTGTGCCGGCTGGTTTCGTAGGGATATTTGTCCAACAGAGCAATAAGGATGTGTGCAGACAGACAGTCGGAGACAGACAGACAGATGAAGCCAGAGACAAGGACCACAGCGTGCTGCTTTCTGTACAAATCAAATCAACACCTTTAATAAAGCTTTAGAACCAAAACCAAAAGACAAATTTAAGAAAAACTTTACAACAAATCCACACATGATCAATGTACAAACTCTACAGTAAACTCTACATCTTTGCAAGCCAGGCACAACCATGACAACTGTATCCATGACAACTGTATCCATGACAACTGTATCCATGACAACTGTATCCATGACAACTGTATCCATGACAACCGTAACAAGATCAAGTTTAACCCAGGAGGCAACAGTGGGAATAAAAAACAGCAGGACAGGGGTAATCTAAAATGGCCGTCTGTAACTCTGTGGTCAGTAACCAGGAGTGGTCAGTAACCAGGAGTGGTCAGTAACCAGGAGGTGATTCAAGAGTAAGAGAGTTGACACAATCCCCTACAGAAAAAGAATCTAAACGTTTTGGAACATTGTATCCACCTGCACAGACCACAGTGGATCTCAGCAACCTGGGGGAGTGTCCAGTAATCTGGTGGAGTGGTCAGTGACCAGGGGAGTGGTCAGTGATTAGGGGAGTGGTCAGTGACCAGGAAGCATGGCCAGTAACCAGGTAGTGTGGCCAGTAATCAGGGGCTGTGATCAATAACCTTGGTCGAAGGAGTCGTCTGAGGAGCTAAGCCCCGCCTCCTGCAGCAGGAGGGATAAGTGCTTCTGTTTCCTCTCCCGAGCCGCCTGATTTGACGAGGACGGGGACGGCCTCTTCCTTGGTGGGACTGTGTGGAGTCTTGGCCCTGAAAGAGGGGGCCAGCCCCCAGGGATAATGTCCTCCTCAGAATCAGAGTCTGGTGCAGAGAACACAGCGTCAAGACACACACTGGTAACACACACACCACGCTAACACACAACACTTACACACACACACCATTTGTAAAAACACACACCATGCTAAAACAATTCTTAAACAAATACCACTCTAACAAACACCAGTGTAAGATGCTAACAAACTAATATAGCATGGTGAGACGCTAACACACTAACAAGAGCATGGTGAGATGCTAACACAATAACAGAGCATGGTGAGATGCTAACACAATAACAGAGCATGGTGAGATGCTAACACAATAACAGAGCATGGTGAGATGCTAACACAATAACAGAGCATGGTGAGATGCTAACACAATAACAGAGCATGGTGAGATGCTAACACAATAACAGAGCATGGTGAGATGCTAACACAATAACAGAGGATGGTGAGATGCTAACACAATAATACAGAGCACGATAAGAGCCAACGGTCAACTTACTGTAGTGATAGCTGGTGCGTTGAGAAGGGGAGGAGCACGGAGGAGAGAACGTCTTCTTTTGACCTTCAACCTTTACGTCGCCAGACATAATCTGTTTCCCCCCTTTAACAGACCACTTCCTCCTCCCATCATCCTTCCCCCCGCTGACCTTCGCCCTCCTGCTGGGGTCAGAGGACGTGTGGCGGGCAGTACCTAGTGTGCCCAGTTGGGACAGGGAAAGGGCCCGGTCCAAATCACTGGCCAGCTGGTCCTGCTCACACGCACGATTACCATGGTTACTGCCACGCGCCTTGACCTGCTGGAGAGAACAACTACCATTACCATGGTTACCCCACACACACACACAACACATGTCGGTTTGGATCGGAAATTTAGTGCAACAAAAAAATCCCTAAACGCTAACTTCAACCCTATCCCTTACCTTAATCTCAATAACCTAAGCTTTATGCATAAACTTATCCTAACTGTAACCACTAAACCGAACCATTCGGGCCAGTTTCGCAGACACAGATTAGGCCTTGTCCAGACAAGAAAAATCAAGCGCGATGGCATAAACCATAACTCTAATTCTAAGCCTGAACACAATCTTTCTATCCTTTCTATTCTATCCTTTCTTTTACAGGGAAATCAAGCTAATACCGAATCCTCTTTCACTGTTGCGCCCTTTATTACAGCAATAATAAAAACAAAGAGGCACTGTGAAGAATCCTGCCTCATAACGTTTACAAGACTGAATTTAAACAATAACACTAGTCTCATCCTTCTCTTGTCTTTCTTACTAAACAAATCCTGAAAAAAAAAAAAACGCTTTGTGACAAAACACTGTGACAACTGCTGCGAATAATAGGGAATATCTCAGGCACTCGGAACAATTTTGTAGAAAAAATAATTGAAACATTACCTTAAAACATTAACTGCAGATGTTTTCTGGTCATTTATGTTTGCATTTATGCCAGTAGTACAGTAAAAATCTAAAATACGGCACTTTTAAGCACCAAGTCAGATAAAGCTTATAAGTGAAGACCGGCCAAATGTCTGCTCAATTTCTTTGTTTTACTATCGTAGTGAGACACCTCTGTTCCTCACCAAGACAGTAAATTAGAAACACACACACAGAGTTGGTGCACACACCTCCAGACAGTGACTAGTGGAGGGATCCTGGTCATTCCATTGGTTATTCTTCCTCCTCCTCCTCTTCATTTCTCCTTCTACCTCTTCCTCCTCCCTGGAACAGCGGAACCTCTTCCACCCACCATCCCCCTGCTCTGAGTCCTCTGAGTACTGGACTGCCCTGCCCAACCTGACACACACACACACACACACACACACACACACACACACACACACACACACACACACACACACACACACA
>JACXGI010010657.1:0-27055 GCA_016801175.1 Esox masquinongy
TGGATAGATTTCAACCATAGTGATTTAAAAGAAAGGTTCCCATAAAAAATGTCACAGCAAATCGTCTTGATATTTGTAATGGAAACGTAGATATAAATGTTGGAGAAATGTTCTAAAGACCAATGAAAAGTTTAGAAACGGCCCTGTATTTCCATCGTCATTCCATGATTTATATTTTTTATGTGACGTCATTACATCGAGCTAGTCAATGGGCACAAGCCTGTTCAATGGAAACGCACTTTGACGGGCTATTGTCACATAATTCTATGCAAACTTTACAAATGTTGGCAAAACAAATCCAAGGACAAGTTTATGAAAAACCTAGCCATTGAGGAAATGCACATGTAAAAACAGCCATTTGAAACCAGTGAGAAGCAGTGTCTGAAGTGTGTGGTAGCACAATTGGTATATGTTTGTGTTCTTGCCTTGACTGTGATGCTGACTTCAATCAGGGCTGTGATGATGGTAAAGAGGGCGGAGTCTTGGTCCAGGGGTCTGAACTCCCAGCTCTGGAACGGCATGTTGGCGTACAAGTCCTGTAGCAACGTGAAGGTGTAGAAAGAGTCCATCTTGAAGGAGATCTTTCGCTCTTCCTTGTTGTAGGTCGTTTCACTGATGTAGTCTGTCCTCCATTGCTGACCTAGAAATTGAGTGAGCATTTGTTTTGGGGGGTGGGTATAAATAATGGCTTTCACTAAATCTAGTAGAAGGAATCAATTCTCAGCAAATTTCTTCCTAAAGCTTTGGTACTTATGTAGTTCGCCCTCAATAAGGTAGGTACTACATTAATCACCTGGGCCAGTTCTTCAAAGGTTATATGTCTGGATTTTGCCTATTGGATTGTTCTAAATGCATGGAAATATAATGAACAAGTAATTGCCTTCTAATCACATTCTATTCATTATATTTCTATGCATTCTATTAAATCTGAATGCTGTGATCTGGAGAGATTAGGTTTAAAATGTACCATGGGAAAAGTGTGTATAAAACTGTACCAAGTGATATGTAATTCGTTATTTGTATTATACTGTAGGTTATATACAGTGTGTAAGCAATAAGGCACAAGGGGGGGTGGTATATGGCCAAAATACCACGACTAAGACCTGTTCTTACACAGAACACAATGCAGATACAGCTCTTAGCTGTGGTATACTGGAAATACATCACAAACCCCCAAGATGCCTTACTGCTCCGGTTAACAACACAATTAGAACAAAAAAAGTATATAATCTGATGTCATACCCGGGTTATACAGTCTCCTATACCACGGCTATCAGCCAATCAGCATTCAAACCACCCGGTTTATACAACAAGTATGAGATCACATACATTTTTAGTGCTCTGATTGCGTTGGTTTTTAATACCAATAAGGCATGTCGGGGCTTTGTTGTATATTGATCCGTTGTGCCGAAGAACAGCTTCAAGCCGTGGTATATTGGCCATATAACACTCCACCTCATGCCTTATTGTGTACGTGTCGCTATCTGTCCCAGTCAGTGCAGCCATCCAGTGCAGTTCTCTCCCTGATGTCTCCCTCTCACCTGCAGTGTCCCAGCGGGCCACCAGGGGGTCCTCCAGGAACAGGACAGAGTCAGACAGGGTGACGGTGACCCCTACAGGGGGACAGGCCTGCCCCCTGCTGTCCTCCAGCCTCATGGAGGCAGAGCTCTGCATCTGGGACTGCTCAGGAGGGTAGGGGAACGTCTCCAGCCCTGTGTTTAGCTGGGGTCGGGGGTCCCAAAGACAATTTTGTTTAAGTCCAATGCACTATTTGTTATTTGTGTGTAATAAATAACCGCGTTTTTTAAATTGCGTCTCCAAAATATCATTTTTGCATTTATTTCCTTGAGCCTCCTGTGGTCCTAGAAATACGTTACAGTGACTGGTAGAAAGGAACACTGCTGTTAGCTCTAGTTGTTGCTTAGCATTTACCTTTCTCATCTCCCAGCCGTTGAGCTGCTGGGACTGCGGCGGCAGACGGAACACATCAAAGTAGAAGACTCCTCCCAGGGGCGTGTACTGCTGCAAGTCAACCACGTGATCCTCACAGCTGTCAATCACTGGGTCCAGCGGGGCAGGAGTGGAGTCTCCACCCCCTGGATACAGGTGGATGTGTAACAAAAGGTGCTGGTTATCTCTGATTCTTATTCCCTCCTGACCCTAAATATTTATTCACAAAGTGATGTATATATTCAGAACAGTGATGTATATTCAGGATTCACATCTTTGCATCTAGAAAATGAATGAATTAAAGCTTTAACAGATTAAATATGTTTACTTGTCCCCCCTACATTTAAGTTGAGCTTGTAAAATACAGTAGGTTATCATTGGACCCAACTATTATGGAACTGTTCTTTACAATTACATTTAAGCCATTTACCAAACGCTCTTATCCAGAGCATCTGTATCAAGTGCATATATTTTCATACTGACTCTGAGAGTTGTGGCACTTACCTGAGTATTCTCCCATGGTCTCTATCTGACTCACTCTCTCCAGTTTATCTTTCAGATCCTCCTGCTGCTTTGCACTCCTCTCCTCTCTCATAGACATTATGCTCACTGCGCTCTGAAACACGTGTACACCAGTGCGTTGGCGTTTGTCACATTTTCAATATTCTATTTATTGGTTTATTATTGGTTTCCTCCCAATTGTCTTGTATCCTTTATGTAGTCATGTGGCAACTTCTCAAAGGGCTCAGCTAAAGTTAATCTAAAAACATGCATCCTTTGAAACATGCGCCATTATCACAGTGCTTGCTTAAACCAGGATTGGAGGCCAGCTGAACGAAAGTGTCAAAGGAATCACAGTTTGGCTGTCGATTTTATTCAGCTTGCAGATGCCCGATCTGCCATGTGAAAACATTCCCACGCTACTCTCCCCTATCCAGGGATTGTGCTAAGCCAATTGTGAACAACCCTTGCAGTTAAGGTTGTTTTGTTAATACTGTAACAGTAATGTCCAGCTTACCTTCCTGCCTTCGGAGCCTTTGACAGAGTGCACCTCTTCCTCTGCACCTTCCTTCTGCGTGTCCTCTCTTCCCTCGCTTTCTTCATCCGTCTCTCCCAAGGCTGTCCCTCCCTCTAAGGTGGGCTCCTCTCTGGCACCCAGTCCCAGGTACTTGCTGGGGTTCCCTCCCCTGAGGTTGGCTTGTTGAGACAGGTGGTCATAGCGTGTGTGGAGGATCCTCAGAGCGATTTCACTCACAGCCAGCAGCTTCGGCAGCTCAAAGCCCAGCCTTGCCTCCTCGAACTGGAACCCTTTGAACCTGAGAGAGAAGAAAAGGTTTCTGTTTGCCTTGAAACTCATATATATCTGGTTTACTTCTGATGATTTGCATCTGATGCTATCTATAATAAAACTGTGGCATGGGCTAAGGCTAGAAAAACAGCTTCAAGTTCTGACTGGATAGCTGTTAGGCAACTGTACAAAATGAATGAGAAAAGCCAAATCTGACTAATGTGTAACAACTTTATAAATGGTAATGGTAACCCAGTCAAATTCTGGAAAACAGTAAAAACATTGAAGAACAGTCCATACAATAGTTCATCAAAACAATCATTTTTGGAGACTGCCAACTAAAATTGTGATGATTATCAGGTATTTATGCAGAAAACCTCTTTTAATAGTCAAGGTTTTTCCCTGAGACCCTTCAAAAAAAAGGAAGCGCTAGATGCTGTGTTAACTGTGAACTCTAAGAAAGCTACAGGGCCTAATAAATTGAACCATTGCCTACTGGTTAAGGCAGCACTATATCTCTGGAGCACTTAAACATATTTTTATCTAACATTAACTACTGGGGTCATTTCTAAGATTTCGAAAATGCAAGTGCTACCACTAGTATCCTTGATAATTATTGACCTATCTCAACACTGTCTTGTATGGCTAAAATATTAGTCATTAGTAAATATACAGCTGCAAATACAAATATCTGTTTGGTTTTAGAGCAGGACACAGTACTGTTACAGCGTCCACCCTGGTGGTAAATGGTACAACTAAAGTCTTGGATGAGAATCTAAGTTGTGTTTCTCTATTTATTGACCTGCCAAGGCCTTCAATACTGTCCATCATCTTGTTTCTCTGGAAACACTCTCTGCCTTGGGAATGGAAATGAATACTCGCTTATCGTTTCAAAACTATCTCAGTGATAGAAATCAAGTGGTTGTAACAGATGGGTGTGGATCTAAATTTATTGCAGTTTATGAAGTTCCCCAGGTTTCAATTTTGGGTCCTTTACTGTTTCCATTTCTTGCACAAGATTTTCTTAGAGATCTTAAGTTAGTTTATAAGGCCATCCTGCAGAAAATTCCTAATAATCTTTCTTTAAACATTAATTGGAGAAATAGCACCTATGAAACACGCTCACAGGACTGGCTAATACCAGTAGTTCCTCATGCTAATTTTGAGATGGGTAAAACCGTGTTTACCTACTATGCACTCCCCAGCAACCTTCTACAGGAAAACCTTAAGTTAAAAGCCACTGTGCCTATAATGCAGTTTAAACAATTGGTGAATGACCATTTTACAGAGAATTGTGTTTGCTATTCTTAACTTGTTATCAAATCTGTATTTTATTGTATTTTTCAAATTTGTATTTTATTGTTGTAATTTTTATTGTTGTAATTTATCACTGTAAATGAGCTCTTGGTATCAGACATCTGACGTGCCTTGGGTTCTTGTTGAGGTTGGCCCACAAGCACAGCGTGATGTTCTCATCCTGGACCACTATCTGCATGTTCCCCGTCTCAATGTCTGAGTGAGCATTAGACCACTGTGGCCAAAGAGAAACACACAGACATTAGCAAAAACGCATAATCTTGCATTGCAAAATCGGAAAACAAACTGACTTATTTTAAGCCCAGACCTTGAGTATCTCCTCGGTAATGAGGTTGTGTTTGGCGTGAATTAGAGCCTGGATGGTGAGCAAGGTCTCCTGGTACCTCAGGGCCTCCGCTGGTTCAGGCGTGCCCCTTAGATGACCCTCCAACTCTTCTAGCAGCTGAAAGGAAAATATACTGCAGCCATGTTCATCACCATTCATTTTTTAGAACGCTTATAGATTTAAAAATATATAGATTTTCACTGGGTCATGTTTGGTAGGCTTGAGCAGGTTTTTGGTGGGTTTTAATTTAAGAAGTGTTCTTATAGTAGTTTATCCGGGTTCATGTCTACTCAATGTGGTGCTTGTGTTTATTCGTGGAACTACCTGTAGGGCGAGGGCACACTCGTTTAGGACTGGTTTGAACTGGACTTCTGTGTTCTCCTTCCACAGTGTGATGAAGGTGTTAATCTCCTTCTGGACTGAAGGATCTGGGCTCCCATCACAACGCATGTACCTGTCCCACTGTGGAGAAAATAAAAAGACTTGTAACTGTAAAACCAGGTAAATTTTATTGATATTAGGTCTACCAAAACCTTAACTGGTCTCTGATAGAAAAAATAACATGAGGGACAGTATTTCCAGTTACTAAAAAATCTGGTCAGATTTCTAGAACAATCCAACACCTTGGCCTTCTCCCTGGAATCAGTTTCCCACTTTGTGACTGCAGTCTGGTTCTCCTCCAGTAGGTGGCGAAGTTCATTCAGCTCATCCTCTCGGCGCTCTTGATCCTGTCACAGTACAAGTCAGCATCAACTCACTTATTATCCGTTCACATTAAACCGACAAGACATGACATTTGGATTACCCAACTAAAACTATAAGACCCTTCTACACAAACACAGAAAATGTCATTACAAAAGACTCGAATGATAAACGTCAGTGTTGGGGTAGTTTACCTTCAGCTCCAGTCTCTGCTGCTCCTCCTGCTCTTTTCTCTCTCTCTCCAACCTCTCCTTTTCCTCTTTTTTGGCAAGGATACGAGCCACTTCTTTATGGCACAAGGGGAGGAACAAGGGGGTGTCATTTAACCTCCTAAGACCTGAGCTTTGATAATGTATGCATTTTTAATTTCTCTTAGCTATTTGGGATTGGTGGACCTGATAAGTATACTATCTAAGCATGGCGCAGACAACTGTCCTCTAATAAGGACAATAGGTTTAAGTTAAGCAGAATGAAGTACATGGTGCAGGAACCCTAAAACAGTGTCCTCATATGTGGACACCGGGTCTCAGGAGGTTAAACATTCAAATGTAATTACATGGTAATAATGATGGCCTTATTAAATGACAAGTAAAATATAGTAAATACACATGAAAGGGAGATCATTGTAATGAAAAGTCCTTATGCCGTACCTTCTTCCATTTGTCTTCTCTCATCATTTTCTTTCTGAAGTCTGTCCTTTTCAGCCTTACTGAGCTTGCTCTTTTTGGCAGACTTGAACCAAATCAAAAATTCAACTTGATAAACATTCATGTAATCCCATGTGATTATAGACAAATATCCAGAGTACAGGATACTTGTAATTTGTGAATCATAGCAACGCAACTCCACTATTTCCAGTAGAGATAGAATATAAAACAAAATGTTAATGTTTGCTATTTATTTTTATTCATAAGCCCAGCAACATAACGTTACCTTTGCATCTTTTGGTGGCTAACAAGAGAGAACAGAATAGCAGAAAGTTAGAAAAGCTATGAAGACAGTAGGCTAGCTGGCTACAGTCATTTCTAGATTGCTACAGTAAATTCAGTGTAGAGAAGAAAATAAGCTGTTAGTCGGAAAACAAGCAAATTGAATAAGAAGCAAATTACTGACTTTAGCTACACAGATAGGACGTAGCGTCAGCGACCTACACGCATAACATATTCCTTTTTTAAACTCAATAATGTTAGATTTATACGAACATTCGTTGCAAATTAGGCACAACCCCTCTCACCTCTTTTCCCGTCTCAATTACCATGGAAACGCGAACTCACGCACGCGTACCAGTGTGTCAATGTTATGGTTTGCGACATGTACAACGATTTACGGTGCGTGAACATGTTATGAACTCGTCTGACGGAACAAAGGACAAAGTAGCCATTTATTAACGCTGCATTTCAAGGATGTATCGTTAAGAGAGCCTACTATGTAAATAAATCTTAATTATAATTATATAATGTTGATTAATCACCAAAAGTTGTTTCAAAACCAAATATTTTTACCAAATTAACTTGCCAGCTAACACTCGCTGGATTATTATTAGCTTTGCAAGTTTACAGCTAGCTAGCTAGTTTTGTATAAATTGCATGTACGGGTTATAGGATAATATCGCTACTGCAGATCATTGCAGTTTCATTGCAGCCATGCCCATTTCTACTTGAACTGTTGTTGTTTTACATCTGCCATATAATAAATCATTGATTATATATCATCTGTGCTTTTCTTTCATCCCAGTAGTGAGGGCTTAAGAACGGACATGGCCAACCCTCTGAGGAGTGAGGTTTTAACGTTGTACAGGAATGTAAGTTCAAAACTTACTGCTCTCAATAGATGTTTGTCATTTACCTGCACTTTTACCTGACTTTTGTTACCACTCGTGCAATTATCTGCTGTCTGTTCAATGCAATCACCACTTAAAATACTGGGATTATGATTTGTAATATAAACGGTTTCCTTTCACTGACAGCTACTATATCTGGGACGGGAATACCCCAAAGGAGCAGACTACTTCAGGGAATGTCTGAAAAGTGCCTTTATGAAGAAAAAAGATGTCAAAGACCCCACTGAGATCAGAAAGCTTGTTGACCAAGGAGAGTGTGTAATTAAGGAACTTGGGACTCTGTATTATCTCAGGGAGTACAGAGACATGAAGAAGCTCTACCACAAAATGGAATTGTTTACCTTGCTGAACATAGGGAGATCAACAGACTAATAGTCTAGATATTTGGCTGCTAAATCTTAAGTACAATATGGGTTATTTTACGAATAGAATAGCCAACAGTTTACTTGGTTACCCTGTACTCAATGTAAAGTGGCAGTGTACTGGCAAAGATTGGAATGTTATCTGAAGTGACAGCGCTTACACCACACATTTTTCCCCTTTTTTCAAAGTTTAAATAAAAAATAAACACTAGAAAGTGCCAGTGACTGTTTCAAGTTGTAATGGTCATGATAATTGAATGCACAAGGCACAACAAAATTCTTACTTGCAGGTTACTACTCAACAATGCTCAAAACAAAGACTATCTTCAAGATATATACATATGTTCATTCTTAATGTAAGGTAAGGGTTAGGCATAAGGTTAGCAGTGTGCTTAAGTTAAGGTTTAAAATGAGACTTTGAAAAGATACATTGTAGAAATAGTTGGGTTTGTGACCTTTCCACTTGCCCAGATAGTGATGTCCCAAATAGGCAAGAAATGTTGCATAACAAAATGTCATTCCCCCTTGGCTAGTTAACATGTCATTGTAATCAGGGAATTTACAATGCAGTTTGTAAGTATTTGGACTGTGACAAGTTTTGTTGTTTTGGCTTTGTACTCTAGCACATTGGATTTGAAAAAATGAAACATTGACAAAGAGGTTAAAGGACTGACTGTAAGCCTTAATTTGAGGGTATTTACATCTATGATACATGTAGGAATTACAACACGTAGTTCCCCCACTTTAGGCCATCATGAGGCTGAAAAATTGGAATAAATCAAGTTCAATGAAATCATCTGTTGATTAGATTTTTTAGAACAGGACTAGATTTAATTCCTAGGTGATTCAAAAGCAACTTTTAAATCAACTTTTAAAGAAGGCATAATGCGCTGGTGAGCTCATCAACAGCAAACAACCTGGTAGATCACAAAGGATCACTGTAGCATATGACTTAAGTTAAAGCTTCACAGAGAATGCTTTAACTTAAGAAAATATAAAATATTCTAAATGTTGAGAAGATCAAGAACACTCCATGTAGACATACTATGAGTCATAGAGTACTATGAAGAAAAGCATATCCCATATCTTGTTTACCACAAGATGCAAATCACTTGTAAGCCTCAAGAACAAAACCGCCAGGTTACAGTTTGCTAAAAAAGCACTTCAAAAAGCCTGTAGAGTTCTTGAACAAAATCTTATGGCCATATGAGACATATGAACCTGTACTAGAGTGGTGAAAATAGGAAAAGGTGTAGAAAAGAACTGATTATGATCCAAAGCATACCACCTCATCTGGGAAACATGGTGGAGGTTGTTTATGGCTTGGGCTTGTAAGGTTGCCACTGGATGGCACTCTTGTCTTTATTATTGATGTGACTGCTGATGGCAACAGCAGGATGAATTCTGAAGCTCAGATCCACCCAAACATCCTGTTAAAGCAACCAAATACTTTTTCAGGGCCACCAGGTGGAATGTCCTCGACAGTTATCGAAAGTCAATCACCTGACCTGAATCCAATTGAGCATGCGTTTCACTTGCTCAACAAGAGAAACAGCGAACTTCTGGTGATGTCTATCAATCACATTTATAAAGCTCTTTTTACATCAGCAGTTATTACGAGGTGCTTTTAGAAAACCAAGTACTTAATATGACCACTTGAGATTATGTTAATTTGTAACATAATCTACAATTACCTTTTGTCCCATAAAACGGGGTGCCTATATGCTCTGTATAAGGGCAAATTAAAGTTTACAGTTTAAGCTAGTAAGGCCAGTTTAAGCTCAGCTAGTCACTGTTTCATTTAAAATCCAATGTGCTGGATCACAGAGCCAAAAGAACAAAACTTGTGTCTGTGTCCAAATACTTGGACTGCACTTTGTTTTGTAACTCACTTGTTAGCTACATAACTAGCTAGCTACTTTATGTTTCTCTTCTGTTGGAAAACTGCTCACCATGGTGTCTTACGTGGACGATCAGTCGATGTTGGATGTCGACTCTAGTTGCGTCCTGGCTACCATGGAAACTCAACAGCACGCGCAGTGAACGGCAGAAAAGGTACGTCTCAATGTGTATTTGCGACGTTACTAAACGATTTTCGGTGTTGTTTACAGACATCTTTGGCGAAAGGGTAAAGTTGGAAACTAGCTGTCAGAATACGCTGTACGGCGAGAATTTATTAATTAAGGGAGACCCTGGTTTAATGGAATCTTAATTGTATCGGCTGCATTAATCGATTAATCACAATAAATGTTTAATAGCGGCGGTTTAGCCAATTTGCTGAGCTATTTGGCAAACTAACGCATTGTTGTGCTTGCAACGTCTCTGCTTTGGTGGCAGTCCATTTTACTAACCGGTTTGTCACCAGTCAGGTAAAAAAACATGTATGCATGACATTTAGGTAAGATTGGGTGATGTGTGACTAATCATATACCTGACAATGTATTTCTGAGCCGTTTTATCACGTGCAGCAGTATGAATCACCTGTTGGGATAGCTGTGTTAGTTACTGATGTTCTTCCTTCCTAGTAGCAAAGGGTGCTACAGTCTCAGAGAGACATGACCAACACTCTGAGGAGGGAGGTTTTACAGCTGTACAGGAATGTAAGTTGGACGCTAATGGCAATCCGTGCACCACCTTTGATTGTTATTATTCACATCTAGCAATTACACTTCCAACATTTGTGAAAAATGCCCATGTATCTGGTGTCCAACTCCAAAGAACTTTTAGTTGATAGTTTTTGTGTCCTTCCATGGACAGCTACTGTTTCTTGGGCGGGACTACCCTAAAGGAGCTGACTACTTCAGGGAACGTCTGAAGAGTGCCTTTATGAAGAACAAAGATGTCACAGACCCCAGTGAGATCAGAAAACTTGTTGACAGAGGAGAGTTTGTAATTAAGGAACTGGAGGCCCTGTACTTTCTGAGAAAGTACAGAGCCATAAAGAAGCGATACTACGAAGAGGAGCGCTAATTGACTGACACAGAGGAAGACTTGGCTGATGAATAAAAACAGTCAAATGCCTGACCAGGGAAAAAAGATGTCAGTCTTGCTGAGGAGGGGAAATCAACAGGCTAAATATTTAGCAGGTGAATCATTAGTATGTGTCACTGGCAAATGTAAGGTCAGACGTCCATTAATAACTTTTTTCATTAATAACTCATTAATAAATTTTATTTACAGCATAAAAATTATCAAACAAATTTTATCTTCTGTTATTTACTATTACCTTTTTCATAACTGAAATCACTTCCACCAATGCCAAAAGTTCAAATCAGTACAATTCTGTTAGTCATGCTTTACAATAAATTAGAAACGTTTAAAATGAAAGTCCAATGCATTTCTTTATTAACATTACAAACTGACATGTCTTTTTCAAGTGTTGTAGGCTGCATGCATAGAAATATGACACTATAGATAAGATATGAAACAATTGTTAGGGGGGAAGAGGAGAAAGAACAACTGTTGAGTAATTTATTTCATCAGTATATTAGGCAGGAAGACTCCTCTTTGTGAAATGCAACTCATGGATGTTGCAGAAGCCAGGGTTATTGTTCCCAAATTTTGTCTGTCCTTTCTTAATGTCCAGCTTTCCTGCTTGTCTCATGACCTAGGTATGAATTACAGTGTGTTCAGCTTTACAACAAAATTGTGAAAGATCTGGGAGCCCCCAAATCAAGTTTAAAAACAGTTGCCTTCAAATGTTTAAACTAAAACAAATTGAATGGAGCTTATTAACATAAAGACATTCATTACTTACCCTCTCTTCAAAGAGCTTGTAAAAGCAATAGAACATTGTGTCTGATTTCATTAAAGTCAGCCTTGGTTCCAATTTCAGCTTCATACCTCCTGGAAATCAATACAATTGAGTGTCAAAATATTGCTAGAAATGTAAATTGTAAATGAGGTGAATGAAGTACCAGTACCAGAGAGTAGGCTGACCACAAGCCCGACAGTGAGTGCTGTGAGTGTCCCGATAGGAGTGAAGTAAAGATAGGACATGGAGTACAAGTTATCAGCCAGGAAAGGTCTGTAGAGGAGACAAACACTGTTAACACATGGGCTTTGGTCAGTAGGATGCAGATGCATAACAAACTCATAAATCACCTGTCCACTGCATTTAGCTGTACTAATGTTGTGTAGAGGCTTGCTTGTGTTGGAGTTGCTGTCCAGTTGAACAGGTTGGCTGTGGTGGTGAAGTTACAGCCATGTGTGGTCAAACCCAGAGGCCTGCTCTGCTCTGGCAGAGGTGGGTAAAACTGGGCCCCTATTCCCACCCAGAGGGACGTAGCCAGCCCAAAAAGCAGACCAGCCAAGCCGCCCTGCAGCACAGAACCAACAGTGAACTTCAACATTTATTGGCGACTTTTACATTTATTTGTAACTTTACAGGAGCAGATACGCTTAAGTCCCATGGTCATGGGCGTATCAATATAATTTCCCCACCTCAATGGTTCAGGGATTTGAACCAGCAACATTTAGGTTACTGGTCTAATGCTCAAACCCTTAGGAAACCTGCTGCCATCATTTAATCTCAGTACTATTATGTTTTCACCCTGTTTCACCCAGCTCTTTTGTGATTGTTTGTCATGCCAAAAATGCATGTAGGAGGTGTTAGAGACTGTACTCACTGTGGCATTGGCGTATGGACACAGGATCCCCAGTGAGAAAAGACCCAGTAAAGGTCCTCCGATGATCCCAAAGATAGTGATAGCTGCCTACGGTGGGGGGAAGAGATACATATTTTACAGTTACATACCTCATAACATATTCAGTAGACTATTAGACACTGAAGATTTGGGTGCAAGTGTTTGGGAATAAGATTATGTACCTCAAGACTGTACTCATTTTATTTTAGAAGTACGTAACATGTGTTTTTGTTGTTGTATTGTGTACCTGTAAAAGACCTCCCATCAGCGATGCAATGCCAGCCATTCCAATACACATAGCCCCATAGAGAAAGCCTAGTGTGGAGCATAGGTTTCGCAGTTGTAAAGATCTGCAAGAACTGTACGATCATTAAACATTTGACTATACAGCAGCTCTTTGAGTAGCTCTTTTCCAAATGTCAAGATGTACCAAATTAGGCACTTACTGAGACCTTTAGATGTCCAGGAAAGATGTGTCTCTGACATCCGTATGTGGGGCTTGATTAGGTCCTCTATTGTCACAGCAGCCAGAGCACTGATACTGGATGATACTGTACTGCGGATATAAGAGAGTAAATATAATGACATTATTTACCTAGAAATAGAAAATGAGGTAGCATTATAAACATAAAATGTGATTACGTTGAGTCATTGTAACTCTTTAATGTACTTTAAAGGGCTTTATTGTCCTCCATCAGCAAGCAAACAACTGTACAATCTGTTACTGAATGTTAAGTCATTGTGATATTACTGTATGAACACCAGACTGTTCTGAAGTGGCCAACAATGAGTCCAGATCTAAATCCCATTGAAAATATTGAGTGTAGTATCAAACATTTTTTCAATGGCATATCTGTTTGTTTTCTGATTTAAAATTATATATAAGGTTTCAGAAATTATATGTAAGGTTTTTTTCTATTAGTAACTGTAAAAACAAAAAGAAGACCAAAGTCTTTGGTACATTTTAACATATTTTTAGAGACAACTTGAGTATTTGAATAAAGTGCAAGGGTCCCAATACTTTTGGTAAGTTCTACTAGATGGGAATATTAACCTTAGTGTCCCACTGTAGGCTGCAGCCACAAAAAGTCCAGGAAGACCAGGATAGTCTCTCAGGATATCCATCACCATATAAGGCATCAGCTAATCACAGGAAAAAGGGAAGCGTAGTGGTCAGACTCAGTCTATGGATGCAGTGTGTTTGGGGTATTCTGAAAGAAAATCCCTCAAACATTCTGGCTTTGTGGAAGAAAAATAAATCTGTGTATCTTAACAAAATAAGTAATGCACTTAGTTTGCTGTCAATGTAATGTTTATACATTTTTTTAATAATACCCTTTCATTGAAGTGAACGTTTGAGAGAGAAATAATGTTGTGACTGTATACGATCTTAATTGTGTTATTTCTACCTGATCAGGTGCAGATACCATGCCTGCTGTCCAGGGGTCGCAGTTCTTGTAGACAGAATATAAGCACAGCCCCGCAAACACAGAGCACAGCATGATGACCCACAACCCTATAAGGTTTATGTACAGAGACCTTGGCAATGAGAGAGAAAGACAGGGAAAGAGAATGAGAGAGCAGGAGACAGAGTTCCAACACTGGGACTGAACAAGAGAAAGATATCCATCCTATGCTCCATCATTTTAGGGAAGATGACTCACATTTTGGCGTGAGTGATTGACTTGCAGGAGATGTATCTCTGCACCTGTGCTTGGTTGATACCATAAATACTGGTCCATACAAATGCCCCACCAAACGTGATTGTCCAGAATGTGTGTCTCCTCAGTGGGTTAGCATCAAAGCTGCAGAGAAGGACAGAAACAGAGACAAAGATAGAAATTTTCCCAATACTGCTTTTCTTGTATGTTAATATACTACACAAGGCAAAGATGTCAATACACTTCTTTTTAAAATCTACATTCTATAGGCCCCCAAGAAATGCAGTGGTCTAAGTCAACTTTTCTCAAACCCAAGTCTGCAGAGCAGCGTGATTTCTTGAAAGGACCCTTCATTGTATTTATGCTTCCTTCATAGAAGTAGGGTTCCACAGAATAGGTAACTGGCAACGTTTAACTAACAGTAACAATTTGTTTCTGTTCTTGCAAGAAAATAAGCACTAAAAAGTGTAGTGAATCATTGCGCCATTTAAATCTCTTTTTTTATCTTTTTAAAAGCTCAGAATAGATTGCTTTTAGAGCTTTTGTAAGTTGATCAACTAAAAGTAAAAATGAGTTTAGCGAGTACCCTATAAAGCGAGAGTTGGTTTGAATGCAAACTCTAATTTTGCTAACTTCTGAAGTGGAAACAAATTAGGGATATATCTTTAATGTTTTTATTGTGAGTGAGGTTTTTATAACAGGGCTTATTATATTAATAACATGGAAATAATAACTGTAATTACTCATGAAACCCTCTTTGAAAATGATAAGAAAATAGGTATCTACATATCTAAAAAAAAAAAAAGAGGAAATATAAAGGGACATCTCTCAAATCAGGTAAGGCCCTGCCCCTAGATTGGGAATCTGTGATTCAAGCCAAGTGCTCCCTGTTTTCCTTAATCTCCGCTATTCCTACTAATCCACACATCTTATTTTGATTTTTCTTTTAATCTCTCTCATAACCAGACACAACAAACCGATTCGTATTCCAACTGGCGAAGCCTCAAGACCTCTCCTACAAATCCTTTTTGCCAATTTAATGTGTGAGGGTAGTAGAATTTATAGAGAAATTATAGTAAAATATGTTTTTAATAACACACATTTACACAAGTGTTTCCCATGAGAAGAAGGTCAGGCTTTGTCAGTCCCTGACACAAAAAGAAACTCTAGGCTTTGTCACTGCCTCACAGTAAAGAATGTTATCGTCAGATTTTTGAATGTGTGCCAGCGAAGGAAATCTACAAACTCCCAGAGGTTGAGTCTTCCTCCACGTTCTGCATGTTGGAGGATGTTGGCAACTCCTCCCTGCAGGACCACGGCTCTGATGATGACTGATAGGAAGCCTGCCACCATGATGCCCACCTGGAACACGTCTGTCCACACCACAGCCTTCAGTCCGCCCTGTCATATTGGCAGAAGAATGTAGTTTAAGGTATATTACACTTCTACATATACAATGCAATTTATTGCTTTGACCTTTGAGCCGTGTGACTACAAGGGTTAAAAGGGGTTATGGGAAATAATAATATTTTTGACCATGTCAAGGGTTTAAAGGTTAATTTCCGAAGGCCACAGGTGTCTTGCAGGGAGGGTGGGGTGGGTTTTATGAGGTTGCCCACGGTTGATAAAAGTGTTTATGTATATGTTTAATAGTTGATTTTGAGATGTTTTCTCAGGGAAGCGAGGGGGCTGGTCAAGGGTGATGGGACTCTCAGGGAAGGGAGGGGGTTGAGCAGTGTGAGTCACTGCTCAACCCGTGACCAGCCCCCTCCCTACCCTGAGTGTCCCATCACCCGTGACCAGCCCCCTCGCTTCCCTGAGAAGCTCATCACCCTTGATCAATCCCCTACATTCCCTGAGAAAACATCTCAAGATCAACTATTAAACACATACATAACACTCTCATTAACCATGGGTAAGCTAAACATCTTGGGCAACAGCATAAAACCCACCCCACCCTCCCTGCAAGACACCTGTGGCCTCCGGAAATTAACCTTTAAACCCCTGACATGGTCAAAAATATTAATATTTTCCTTAACCCCTTTTAACCCTTGACCGCGGATCAGGCAGGTCAAAGGTCAAAGCAATAAATCACATTGAATATGTAGAGATGTAATATACTGTATACTACATTGTTCTAACGGCTATGTTACATACTGAACATGGGCCAAACGTCACTACAGTGACAAATACTTAATATCTTAATTTAATGACTTTAGCTATACTCCCCCTTATGTCAGGAAATGAATGTTGATTAATCAAATGTCACATAAAAAAGTTGACCATATTATTGTCTGTCTGACCAGGACTGTGGTTCCATACCAGGGTGCAGTAAAAGGTGCAGACCACTCCTGTTGAAATGACAGCACCCCAAAGATCCATCCCAGTCACTGGAAAGAGAAGGAAAAAGGGAAGACAGAGAGATCATTTAGCAGAAAGGGGATTTTAAGCGCACCTAGAGCTGAAAGAAATTACAATTTTCAGTCTTTCTGGACACTACTACACCTTGGTTTAACGCCAGGGCAGGAGCATAAATGACTATTCCTGTGTAGAGTATCTATAAGACAGAGAGACAAGATGTGGTTTATATAATCCCTTTTAGCACAAGGTTTGTTCTCATGTTTATGTTGTCATAGTGTAAAGGGTTAGAGTGTTGTTTAGTTAATTAGGATTCCTATTAGTTATTGCACTTTCAATAACAGTTATCGACTAGACAACATACTACTGATTATATTGCATTGAACTGAAATGCAATAATACAAGTATAGTATAACAAAGAAAGAAAAAAGGGAGAAAATAATATAATTTAGTTGTAATAATAGTTATTACAGTATCAACTATTATTAATGTGATAATTACTCACCGTCTGAACAATGAACATTACTGTCCCAAGCAGACGAGTTGCTTTGTTAAACCGCATCTCCAGATACTTCAAAAAGAAAAACATGAAAGAAAATAATAAGAATAGATCAAAAATAACAACACACTGAACAATAATTTTGTGACCCCCTTTATTACACTATAGTCATTTCAGGTTCAGTACTCTGTTTTTAAGTTAATTTGCATTGCAAATACTTTGTCCAATCTCTACCAAACATGTAACATAATTGCTATTACTTATATTAATAGTACTATTTAAATACATATAGTGTAGGCTATAAATGAACAATACGGAATCCAGATAATACCAAACAAGTAGATTCATTCTAACCTCATAGGTGCTTGTGATGTCCAGTCTGTAGAAGACAGGTAGAAAGACCTCTGAGCAGAATACCACCACCAGCACATAAGAGAGGCTGAACAGGCCAAAGCTTGCCCCATATTGGTACACTTCAGCTGGGGTGGCCAACACTGTGATAGCCGACATGAAGCTGGCAGTTAAGGACAGAGCCACCGGTATGGCTGTCATTCTCCGGCCCCCCATAAGAAACTCTTTGGAGCTGCTCTGGCCACGACCAACAGTGGCATAATAGATGCCAATAGCTGCAGACACCAACAGCATCAGAGCAAAGACTGCATAGTCCCCTGCTACAAAGGACCCAACCAATGGAGAGGCTGCCATTGTAGCCTTTGGATTGGAAGGCTAAACACTGAATGGTTGACCTAGTCCACAAATTAGTTTCTTGAGGTTTCTGTTCTTGGCACACAACAAAAGTTCTCTATAACTTACAATAGGCTGGGGCACTTTCAGATAGAAGGATGTCCTCTTGCTCTTGTAACAGACGGGATGATGAGCTTTAACAGGATAGCGGTGAGCTCTCTTGTCTCACTGTGCCTGTGTTGGTCAAAGACTTTTCTGGTAGGTAGCAGTGGGCACTTCTCTCCACCTCTCCAGTCAAGAGCTGCGATTGTTCTATTTTTTATCTGGCTGGGCTGATAAGTACCCTTGTCCCTACCTCCTGGATAGGCGTGCACACACATAGGGGCATACATGTGCGCACACACTAACACACATTATAGTTCTTACCATTTTTGCATGGATCCATTCAATTATTCCCTTTCAACATCCTATTTTTACTTACTATCCCTAATCTTTTACCTAACCTTAACTTTACTGTAAAACCCAAACATACCACACTCCTAAACCTAAATAATAACAAAAATCATGAACTCAGCCTTAACCCTTTAACACTAATTAACCTTCACCCTAAACCTAACCACTAAGCCTAAATAGGACTGTACTTATGAGGACTGACGGAATATACAGACAAGGTCAAAATATCCTTGTTTTAATATCTTGGCTGGAATTCTTTTTACTTGGAGGTAAATTAAAACAACACACACATCAAACCAAGTTACAGACAGGAAAACAAATTATTTCCCTATAAAAAAAAAAAAAAAAAAAAATATATATATAAAAAATATATTTTTTTATAACCCCAAAAACCTGACCCAACACGTAACCGTTAACATAAAAGAAGCCAACATTTCTGCTTAAAATCAACCTAACCTAACCCCTAATGTCTAAACCTAAAATGAACCTCAATTATAATATGAACCCCTTCTATGGCATTAACATTGTGGGGACTGTATTGTCAGGTTTTACTGTATTTGTGGGACTTGGTTAAACCCCTATCACACATACATTTTTCGTCTGTCCTTGACTGAAATCCATAGTCACTAACTCTAATCTTAATCTCATAAACCAAATGAATGCCTAAACCTATCCAAGCCCTAATGTCTAACTCTGACTAAATCTGAAAATAACCCCCATTTTACACATTTCCCACTTGCAGATTTACCCTTATATGTAACCCCTTGCTAGACATCTGATTTTTCCTAGTGGGGAACGGCTGCAAAAACTTGTTGGGGAACGATTTTTCAGGTTTTACTATCTCTGCACAGTCAAACATGCACACACACACACGCCTAGATCACACACATACACACGCTTGCAGACACACACAAAAACTGTAGACCCCAGAAGAAACTAAGTTTCTTTGTTTCCTAAACTTTTCAGTCCATATTTTGTTTCTAATGTGTCTATGTCAAGTTGTACAAACAGTGTGTCCAGACCAAAAAATCAAACACATCAAACACATTTACTGAATGATCCAGATAGTATGCAGACGAGATGTCATTGTTGTATCCAGTGTTGTATCCATGAAGTCATTCTTGAAATTGATGACGCAAAACCACTGCTGTCCTTTTTTCACCGCGTGGAAAGTAAAATGTTCCCATGATGCTTCATCCAATATGGCTGCGCCCCGGCATCGGCATGTGTAAACACATTTAGCCAGTAAATCGTTGTTTTAGTAGATCTTAAAATCGTGGTGTACATTTTTGAAAATCTATATCAGAGAAAGCAACAAGTAAAATGAAGATCAAATCCAAGTCCAAGTATCATAAATCTGAGAACACTTTCAGGGTAAGTTGTGGACTTGTGCAACACAGTTGTTAGCATAACTTGCTAGCTCTCTTAATGTACCTATTGCCTCCTTAGTACCAATTGCACATTCTTTTCATACTGCTTCGTTATTTGCTGGCTACGTTGAATGAACCAATAAGTAAAATTGTTAATGTAACTTCTTGAGTAGTTATCTTACTATGTTAGCTGCATACGTTACACCGTAACTTTAACCAGAAGGAACTGTTATTATTGTACCGATAAACCACAAGAGAATTATTCAATGGTAATAATTTGCTTTACAGTTTCTCACGTTCGCTGAAAGGCTTGCCAATGTCAATATCGATGTCATCCATCGTATTGACAGAACTGGGAGTTATGAAGAGGTATGTACAGTAATGTTTGTGAGAAAATGCAAATTCCCTGTAAATTTTGTTGTTGTTTGTTGTTCATATCATTCCATGATATGAACATGGAATGTAACACTGTTTTCCATTCTAGGAGGTAGATACCTACTTTTCAGAAGGACTTACAAAATGGAGGGACCTGAATTTGACAGAACATTTTAGTGAGTTCTACACTTCACACCCAAGAACTTACATTTTCCAAAAGGGACATGGCCAAAGTAGCAGCACATACATTTAAATACATTACCAAAATGAAAACCAAAAACTACAATTTTCAATTATGCATAGAGCAATTTTGGGAGGAATAGTGTGAGCTAGATGTTGAAAGATTAACATACCCCTTACATTATATTTAAAATCATTTGATGAGACTAGATCCTTTCATTCCAGGTAGTGAGAACACGGTACTGGACCTTTTTCCCCCTTGTTCAATATGGCCCATAGGCACCATCAATGAAAGTAATGTTTATCATTAGTCTGCTATGTATTCACATATAATGGAGCTACTTAACCCTTGTATTAATATTTTGGTTACACTCATTATGTTAGTGGGTCAAATTGACCCAGCATGGTAAATCACAACTCAATACACACTATTGATATCTTTGCCCCCAAAAATGTTTGACGTCCATAACTAACTCATTGCTCATATAAATCCTAACATTTACTTGTTTTTTGTTACAATGTAGTCCATTTAAACCACATTTACCTTATGATCAACATTCGTTTTTTATCTCAAAAACCAAAATGTATCTGTATTTGCTATGATGGACAAAATTAACCAATACTTGTTAATGTATCTAGACAATGTTTTGTTTAATTTTATGTCTAAATATTATGATCATTTTGACAGCTTCTATGTTTTGGGTTAAAACATGTTACACACAGATCGTAGGGGAATCGGAGCCGGGCTGGTCATCTGTGCACAATAAGCCATAACGATGTTTTCAGAGGCTAGGTTTCTGGGAAGGCGTTGCCTTCTGTGAATATGGGTATTACAAGAGCATTCCCCAGCTCATAAAAGAAATAACCTTCTACTGTAACATTTTCCTGTGTCCCATCTGGGGTGGATCTCAGACCAGAGCACAAATGCATTATATGCAGATATGTCCAGCATATTGTAGAACCAGACTAAAGGCCTGACTTCAGTCATGTCTAGCACCACCATGCCCTGGTTCTTCTCAGGGCTAACACAAGATAACTTTCCAGGGTAGACCTGCATATTCCAGTCATAGCTGCTTTTTGCATCACATGCAACCCATATTTTCATTCCATATTTAGAAGGCTTGTTAGGCATACATTGTCAAAAAAGACAACGACATCTGAAAAGGTCTAGCCGTTCGTCAACAGTGACATCAGGTCCAGGGTTGCAGAGAAATGGCAAGTGCTTCATCCACTTGTCCCACACATCTCAAATGGCAGCAAGTTTATCTCTCACACCATGTGCTGGTCTTTTGTCACGGTTATCAAAGCAAACTACTCTGGAGAATATATGAAATTGCTCAAATGACGTGGTTGTATGGAATACATCTCGCCCTGTCTCAGTAACCCACAAGCTAGCCGCTGATTCATTTTTGGTCTTGTAGTCTGCAAATTAAAATATGGACAGGGTCCTTATCAAGCCCTATAAGTAATATCACCTTTGGATAGTTATGAACAGAACATCCTGGCCCCTCCCACACACTACACATCAAAGCCCTGAGAAAAGTTCAGTTCCAATAATAACAAAGATAATGATAGCTTGCATGTGTGTGTTTTGAGGTGTTGTGTGACAGTTTCCACTTTACATCTGCACTTAGCAGGATTTTCAACTAGTATTTTCATCTATTCTCCAACACTGGGTCATTTTGACCCTAACATTACGAAGGTAACTATTTTTTAGAGGCCCTTGAAACTGTTCAATTTGGTTGCCTTTCGTTTCATACGTTCATAACCACAATGTTGAGGATATCATCAAGTTTCATGCAGATCAAAAAAGCCTAGATGGTATTTCAGACAAATCAAAGTCTTCAAACGGGTCAGTTTGACCCTAACATAACATAAGGGTTAAATATGGCCTTAAATTAAAATGTATCAACGGCCTAATCTCTGTAGAGTTAGGGAGGACCATCCCACATATAGAGGATACAGGTTTGTTACAAACCTCTGCACCCCGTGGCACACAATGTCCAGCATACGTAAAGATGTGAGGGGGGCATGCATGTACAAGGTATCACAGTAATCAATTACAGGAAGAAAGGTAGCTAAAACGGCTTTTCATGCCTCAAAATGAAATCAATGCAATAACCAACTTTAGTCTTAAGCTTTTTCACAAGAAAATGGATCTTAAATTCCTCTAAACCTAAGTGTTTACTGGTGGATACCTTGTTTTCCAGTCATGCACAGTGACTATACCTGGATAAATCAGTGGTTCTGTTTGAGATTTGTTTGACATTTAGAATGAATGTCTCTTGACGGAGCAGAGCCTAGACAATATGAAAGGCAGACCGGAGTTTTCTTCAAATGTCTTATTCATTGTAGCTGCACAACAATAAAAAAACATTAACAATACTTGATCAAATACTAGGAACTTTAATATTTTGGCTAATACAGACAGCTTAGAAATTGGCCTATAATGATTGATATCACTATAGGCCAATAAACCAATAAAACAAGAGTCCTTTTGGTCCATTGACAGGCTCCATTAAATTGTATCATCCCAAGAAAATTCACCTCCTATTATCAGGGGCATAACAAAGGCAGACTTCCAATTGCTAATTTGTGGAATGAATTGAATTTATTTAGCTCAAAGTAAATATTAAAAAGGTAGGTAAGGGTGTTAACTTCAGAGTCTCCTGCATACTTCAATATATATGGGTTTAGGTTGTCAGAACCAGTGTTTTTTTGGGTCAGTGGGAATGGACTTAACGACTTCATGTATTTCAGCAGTACTTCATCAACAAAAGCATGATAGTGGATGTAACTCAGTTTGAAATAGAAAAAACAATGACATTGACAATTGTGACAATTTTTTCATTGGAAGTGGGACGTCATAATTTATTCACCATCTTTGTCAATTGGTCTGTTCTTCAGCCAACTTCCTGAAGGAGGTGACCAACAAGAGCCAGTCCTTTAACCTGCTGGTGTTCCATCAGAACTCGATAGTAGAAAGCTTGAAGAGTCACCTCAGTATTAAGAACAGCCTGGCCTGTGAGCCACTCCTTGAGTAAGTATGTTTTTGTGTGTGAAGAACCTGTCAATAAGAATATGTTTTAAAAGTTTATAGGCTTTTAAAATATGAGCATTATAGGCTTTAATAATATGTTTTAAAAGCCTATAATGTGCAAAGCCGTGTTCCAGTGATTACACACCAGGGCTCAATACCTGTCTTCACCCTTCAACTCTGTCTCCACTTTACCTGTCTCTCACTGCTTCCCACTTCAATAACAGTCTTACTCACTCATTATTTTTACTGTTTTTTATTGTATTCACAAACTATATAAATACCCATGTGTGCATGATCACATGGGACACACGTGTGGGTTCATACAGCAAATTATTGATAATTTTTTTCCCCCTCCAATTGTCCTTCAGCCTGGTTGTCCAGCTGGCTCGGGACCTCCAGATGGATTTTTATCCCCACTTCCCAGACTTCTTTGTCCTGATCACCTGCATCTTGGAGACCCGGGATACGGAGGTACTGGAGTGGGCTTTCACTTGCCTCTCCTATCTCTATAAGTATCTCTGGAGACTGATGGTCAAAGACATGCCCAAGATGTACAGGTGAGAAGGAATCTTTTAAATGGCAGTTAAAATGTCAATGTCATATTGCGGCAGTGTGGGCTAATTCTGCCCTTCCTTACTTTCTGCAGCTTGTACAGCACACTGTTAGCCCACAAGAAGGAGCACATACGAAAGTTCGCGGCCGAGAGTTTTTCATTTCTGATGAGAAAGGTGGGCTTGAGTGCAGATGTCACGTGAGACTGCAGCGAGGAAGAAGGTTTGATTGAAGTTTTGTAATAAACGTTGACCTCCCTCCCCAGGTTCCAGACCTCGACGCTCTCCTAAACCACATGTTTCTAGACCTGGAGATGCATCCTGCAAAGGCTGAGGGGGTGGGCCAGCTGCTGTTTGAGATGTGTAAAGGGGTTCGCCATATGTTCCACTCGTGCGCCAGTAAGGTTAGTTTGGTTATCGAGAAAAAACACTATCTGAAAGACAGATAGTCTTTCAAACGTTTAAAATGTTTGTTTTGTTAAGATCAAGCAAAAGTAGATTTGTGATATTGGGGTTAAGATTGTAAACATATCATTTATATAGCACACTCTGTCCCATAGGCCTGTTCCCTGCCTTTTACCTCAGTTAAAATACATTATTCTTTGGATGCCCCATGTTTGGGAGATTTAGACTTTTGAAAGCTACTGGGATTGTTGTGTATATTCATACCCCATACTGAATGATGGAGGTCTTTTAATTCACACCCTTTCTGTATTGTCTCCTCTCCACACCAGGCCCTCCCCGTAGCCCTTAGGAAGCTTGGTCCAAGCGCTAACCAGGAGGTCTCTCTACCTTGGGATGCTGTCAGAGATGCGCTGGATCAATTGGCCCAGGTGGCAGCCAATCACGTGGAGAAAGAACACATCCTGGTTCTGTGGGAGTCTCTGCAGGTTAGGGAGGCCTGTGTGACTCAAGGCCCATGTGGCTGACTTGACGTGATTGTCTTTGTTCAGGGCTAGGCCATGAGTGCAACTGAGCTTGTATTCTTTGCATTTTGTTGTGTAACTCGTGTTGTCTTTCTAGACATGTGTAACGGAGGTCCTCCAAAAATTGAACAGGAAAGATGTTGATGAGGAAAAGGGTCAGATCACAGAACACCTGGAGCGGCTGCTCTTCATCCTCCACACCCTGGTTGGAAACAGAGGAGGTGCCAAGATCACCAAGCCAGATTCTGTCTGCCTGGTAAGGTGTCCCATGTAGCTCGGTTAGAGCGTTGCACTTGCAAAGCCATGGTTGTGGTTTTGGTGCCCTAGGTGGACCATTACTTGAAAATAGGAAAATAAATGCACTCACTACCAGAAGTAGCATCTGCTAAACAACTTAAATGTAAATTAACATACAGCCAGGAATCCTATGGGTATTGATCCGGCCATCTGTACTATGTGCAGTGTTCATATTTGCCTGTTTCAATTTGCCCATTCATCTCCATGTATTATACATTTATTATACTGTTGGTGTCTTATATTTAACTCACTTATTCTTCTAACTGTGAATATCCTCTCTCGTTCTAATGTAGATGGTTCACAAGTTGCTTCAGACGCCAGGCTGCCCAGTGTCCTGCTGTAGACTTGTACTCCAGATCATCTCCTCTCTCCTTCTGGGGGAGAATGTCTCCCTACCAAACGCACTCATACAGGACACCGTCAAAGGGGTGTTCTGCAGTGGGATGGACCCAGACCTGATCCTAGAGTTCACTAAAGAGATGTTCACCATGAAACAATTTGAACAGGTACAGTGCACCACAACAGGTTAAGGATTCTTGTTGGAACTGGGAAATACAGCTCCGGAAAAAATGAAGAGACCACTGCACCTTTTTCTTTCCTTTCCAAAAAATGTTGAAAAGGAAGGTTTTGAGTGAGGAACAGAAGGGTTAAAATTAAGAGACCACTGCAAATTGAACGCTTCTGTTCCTCACTCAAAACCTTCCTTTTCGACTTTTTTGGAAAGGAAAGAAAAAGGTGCAGTGGTCTCTTAATTTTTTCCAGAGCTGTAGGTCAGGAATTGTGATTGTAAACTCCAGAAGAGAGCGGACACAGAACATAAAATTTTGTATTTGTCTCTCGCTATCTCTCTCATCTCTCCAGTTCTTCCTGCCCAGCCTTCTAGAATACCTAAAGGGGATGCTCTCCAGTGGTGACTGTGTGTCCCGCAACTCTGCCCTCGAGGGGCTGGTCACACTGATCCTGGCCAAAGCCCCACCCCCTACGGACGGCTCCATGGCCTTCGAGACCTACCCCCTTGTCTTTGCCGGACAGACCCCCGGTAAGGAGCCGGCAGACGGGACGGAGATGGTGTCTGTGCCGGAGTTGATCCTCTCTCTGGTCAGCCTACACCAGGACCAGAACCAGACCATCAGTGACCTCTCCTTGCCCTGGTCGGCTTTAGTCCTCCTGCCTCACCTCAGGTAACCAGCAGTTCTTTAGGTAATGGGTTGCGTTTATGTAGATTTTCCAAAACTTGGAGGCTTATTGACTTCTGTTTTGTTGATTGCCAAGCAGTCCACTTCCTTGGTATCTACACTGTCTGGCTTGTATCTTTGTTAGCTAGAGTAGTGCTGCCATGGTGAAGTTGAGTGTCCAACTTCACGCTTGTCTTGTTTTAGGCCACTGGATCCAGGGAGCGTCATTCCAAGTCTTACAGCCCTCCTGAATCGCCTGTTGTTGGATGTGGAGAGTGAAGCCCTGGGCAAAGCCGGTCTGTTTGTGGCCCAGCAGGCACTCAGCACTCTGCTCAGTCTGGATGGATCTGCTCAGGTTCTGTCTCCGGTGCCGGTGGAGCGGGTCAAGAGCATCATCCAGTAAGTCACAGAAATCACCAAACATATGGAGCAGGGCTTCCGTTAACCGGCCAGTAAAATTATTGACTGCCTGCCAAATTGTACGGAAGAAAAAAATATGTAATTGTTTTTGTTAGCTAACTTTCCAAAACAAAAAACCAAATTGCTCGTTATCTGATTGCACATGTGATGGAGGTAATGGTTTTAATATGAATTATTTCATAGGGGAAAAAGCAACTACTAAAATGAGACTTTGTCGCATTATAGTCATTGCGTTTTTCTCTGAAATGAAGTATATTTCAGCTACCTCTTACAGCCCATCAACTACAATAGGATTGTTGTCCAGAGTTTTAGTATACTGATAAAAACTCAAACTAAGACTAAAGTAGGTGAAATTAACACTGTTGCTAAGTCTTCATAAGGGAATTGTACCCTAACTGTCTCCGGGACAGTCCTTGATTGGTTCAGATCTTATCTAAATGGCCGGAGTTACTTTGTCACCATTGGTAATCATGAATCTGATAGGGTGGCTATGACATGCGGAGTTCCACAGGGATCAGTTCTCGGACCGCTTCTGTTCAATCTCTATATGCTACCTCTGGGCCAAATTCTACAGAACAACAACATTAACTACCACAGCTATGCCGATGATACTCAAATATATATGGCTCTCGAACC
>JACXGI010010658.1:15883-27513 GCA_016801175.1 Esox masquinongy
CCAGGGGTCATGTTATATGGAGGCCTCAGCCAGGGGTCATGTTATATTAAAATCAGCAAAATAAGAGTTTAATTGAGGAAATACGACCCATGTATGAAGTCAAAGTGATATTATGCGATTGTTTGTGATTGTGATCAAGGTATTCATTTATTGTTTAGAAAATGCAGCCTCTTTTTGGGTATTAATGTATCAACGTGCATTCTACAAATTCCTACCATTCTGTTGTGATCCTCCGAACCTCAAATGTGCCATTTATCTTATCAGCGTGGTTATTTAAAAATAAAAGTTTAATAATGTATGAGCTGTCAACTGGGTAGATGTTTTACTGTTATCCAACGTCTGTGTCTGACCTCAGAGGAAGCTGGTGGTGGGGTTCTCAGAGCAGATCTCCTTTCTGGACCTCCAGAGGTGTCAGGAGTACAACGGGTCCTGTGCCCTCTGCGTCCTGGCCAGGGACCCCTACTGCGCTTGGACCCAGTCTGCATGCAGACCCACCAGCCTGTAAGCACAACCGTCCCTGTTTGGCTCCTTCTCAACTTAGTAAGCATGGCTGTCCCAGAGGGATTCCATCAAGTTTATTCATGAGCCTTTTGTACATCAGCAGTTTTTGTTTTCCAGTAACTTGGACGCCAAAAACCAAGCAGAAGCAGGGCTTCCGTATTTAATTAAACTTATTTAATGGCTGACTTTGGAGAAAAATACAAACAGAACAGATTTAAAGCTGATCTCTACACCATCACAGTGTCAGTGCTTAAGTTGGCCTTTATTTACCCGACAGTTTTATTTTTATTTTGTGTATCTACACGGATGTAATCTTGTTAATAATCTTTTGTTGTTCTACAGAATGGTGTGCTGATAAAGACTGACGTTGTTTTTATTTTTTCCCATAGGGGAGGCATTCAAAATATCCATGGAGGACAAATTAATGTGTGCCTTAAAACAGAAGAAAATACAACAACTGAAGGTATTTGTGACTGTAGATGTATATTGAAAACTATTGAATTGTTTTTAATAAGTTAGGCAGTACATATCTTTACAATTTTATTTTCATGAATTTTGTTTGTAAAATAGAATTGTTCTCAATAACTCACCTGGTTTAACAAAGTTGCAACCAATTTCTCCAGAACCAAAGAAGCCCAACACAAACCGGACCAGACGTGGTACCAAGTCCTTCTTTCACTCCCAACCCCCAAAGCTCCTCTCCGACTCCCGGCCCTCCTCTCCCTATACCTTGGATCTGTTTGTCCACTCTGTCCCCCTGGGCGTACCCTTCTACCTGGCATGCCCCATCGACTCCTACCACGCCAAATACACCTGGGAGCACCTGGGCCAGACACGCCCCTGTCTCCAGCTGCAGGCCAGCTGCCTCTACCTAATCCCATCCATGCAGACGGAGCATTATGGGGAATACCAGTGTGTGTCTAATGAACTGGACTACACCAAGGTTGTGAGAGTGGTCCGCATAACACAGCTCCTCAGCAGCCCTGACCCTCCCCCTGACTCTAGGCCTGACCCAAGGCCTGACCCTACCCCTAAACCTGCCAGACCTCTACTGAAATCTGCGAGACCCATCATCAACCCTGTGGACACTAAGAACAAGGTCTACAATGGAGCAACATGCGTTGTTGCACTGCAGCCTGGATGGACTGTTTCCTGTGCAGCAGTGGCTGTCCTCATGCAGCTCCTGCAGTAGAGCTGCATGTCTGCGTGCCACCTTTAGGTTTCAAGTGGAAGGCTGACAGCTGGACATGGGCCATGTTCATTAGGGCAAACCGTAACAAAACATTTTATCTGGTCTAAAGTTATGCACTATAAATCAGTGTGTTTTACTGAGCCCTTCTTACATCAGCAGTTGTCAAAACTTTCTTCTTTGATACCCAGTCTGAAACCCCAAAGAGCAAAGTAACATCACGTAGAAGCATGTGGAAAAAGCACCTGGTATGATTGGAACGTGAAGGGTTGTGCACATGTAGGTGCTTGGTATGCGCTCAGACACTAGAGCAATTAGCGCCTGTCTCAGACAAATCCTGATTATCTGTTATAGCATTCACAGCAACAGAAGAAACACAATGTCCACCTCACTCATTGACCCTCTCTTTGACTTTTACTAGTGATTACTGTCTTTGATTGGTTCAGCATCTAATGATTCAACAAGGCCAGTCACTAGAGGCTAAGCGCTTTGTATTCCAACATTTTCAGTAAGCTGCTAAGTCCACTCCTGTAAGCTCGCAGTGAGTCTTTAGGCCACAGAGCAGGAGGGCATGGCCGTGCTGGTCGGGAGGAAAGAGGACTGGGGGAGTCGTAGTTCTTGGAAGGGTAGGGTGGAGGAGGCAGACTGGAGATGGACGGGAGAAGGATTTAGCAGATAGAAGGAATGTTAGGATTGAGGAGGAGAGAGCAGTTGGCCATAGTGAACGAGTGTTGCAGTGGCGTAAGACATTGGAGGGGGCTGACAGTGTAGGGAGGAGGTGGAGGAGAGAGAGGGTGGAGGAGGTGGAGGAGAGAGAGGGTGGAGGAGGTAGAGGAGAGAGAGAGTGGAGGAGGTGGAGGAGAGAGAAAGCAACAACAAGACAAAAATGTGGTCAGACGACTGGATTGGGGTACTGGTCAGATTAGTTGACAGACAGCATCTAGGAAACATTAGATCAAGGGCAGTGCCTGCTTTGTGAGTAGGAGTTGACTGGGTAAAGGTGAGGTCAAAAGTAGTGGGAAATTAAATGAGAAATGACTCAAAGGCAGATGTTGGAAGTTTGAAGTCACCCAGTGATATGAATGGTGACCGATGAATGGTGACCGTCTGGGTATAAATAAATAGAAAAGTCATATGTAAGCAAAAGGGAAGAGAGAATCTCAATTTTGAAGATGGATGCAGCCCTCTGCCGCCATCTTGAGCAAATGCTCTTGGACTATAGAAAAACACATAGATGAAGATATGACCAGAGTAGCAGTAGGTGTAATGGCTGTGAAATTGTTGGTCAGTGCTGTGGTTGGCTCCGGTAGCTTCAAGTTACATTTTGCTCTGAGGCTTTTGGGGGGTGATGGAAATTATGCTTCAGGGATGACATTTGTCTTTGTGTTCAGAGATTTGCTGGTTCAAGCCTCACATTGGGAGGAAGGAGCGAAGCAGTTAGATAGGGTTAGTACTCGCTACCCTTTTAACCATGGGCTGTTAGCTATAGTAGTTCTAAATATGCCCCACCTACCCAAAGTGACACAGAATAAACCTTTGGTGGATGTTTTTTTAATTATTCCAAATAAGAATTTACAGAATTATTATTTTCTTTTACAAAACCTTCCTCGAATATTAAGCCTCCTATTTATTACCAAGGTCCAGCAAATGACTCTAATAATAGTCCTTAAAGTGTTTCATGGACTCCTCAGCCTTTTGGAACCCCTATTTTCCTGCTAAGCCCCAGTTAGTGGCATGTCACCTGAGAAGTAGCACTGACCAGCAACCCTGAGGAGCCAGTGTAGCTGTCAGGATGTTAGGAAAGGGTGGGGACTCTCCTGGGGGAAACGATCGGGAGTTCCTGTTAGAAATGGCTTTGGGAGTTCACTATGTTTTGTAGGACAATGTTATTTTGACAGAAAATGAAAGTAGTTGCCAAGGTTCCAGCCTTGAATGGGGTGCTTGCTGACACGTGGTTAGAACCTACTGGCTGCCCAGGAGGAAGGCTTCCCATGATCTTCAACTCTCCCGGGAGTTGTTGATCCACTGGGAGTTGTTGTGATGAGACACGGCAGGGCATAGATACAAATAGATAAGATGAAACAGTCAGAGAGAATGGAGTGACATCAGTATGTTGTAACAGATTATAAGGATGATAGAGAAACAGGATGTTCTTTTGAAATATTTATTTTTCTTAAATGTTTCCTGACAGAAGTAATATAGCGTAGTACTCCTGTAGTACAACAACCTTTCTCTGTGATAGTCTCTGCTTCCTGTAGCATTAATCCATAAATAATCAAAATAAGGACAACTATTTGCTAATATAATTTATTTTTCTATTACATGCATATCATTGGTTACTATAGTATTTTGCTTGCCTATTTAAAATACTGCTAACTTATCTGTAAAGTATTTATATTTTTCTAAAACAGATTTCTTTTTCAAACTGGAGCTTTCCTTTAATTATTGTTATTTATTCTACATGTCATTACAGTTGTTTAAAGCACTGGTGTATGTTTTTAAACTTAATGTGAAGTAAATTGTGATACATTGCACACAGATATAGTGAAGTATGATATGCTCCTCTTTTGCAGGTGGGTGTAATAGCATGATCTGTAATATCCATTATCATCACAATGTCTCTGAGAAGCATTATTCAGTCCATCATAGAGTAAGCCACCCTGTTTCTGGGATTCATAGGTCCTGCATTGGGTTTGTCCAAGCTAGGTTCCAACTTGACCAACAAAGCTGATTGATCAATTCAATAATTTACTAAATGCAACACACATTTTTCCTGTTCATTTAATTAAAAAACATTAAGCGGTTCTATAAGGGTTTTTGCAAGAGCGAATGTCTCTTACTGAGTAACTGAGTGACTGACTGACTGACTGACAGAATCGGACTTGTGAACTATAGTTCCCGAGTTCGTATCTCCTCGCAGGCGAAGCAAAGTACGCATTGTGAGTTATTCCGTATAGACGAAAACTTCGCTGGCTAAAACCGTTAGTATCTGCATTATAGCAAGCCTGAAATAAAACAGTTTACAGTTATATTGCGACTGTTTCTGGTGGATTTTCGAAGTACGCATCTGTGCATGCATTTTGGGTCAGGATAGACAAACACATTTGCTGGCTTAACAATGTAGTTACGATATAGTAAGCCTTAACTGAAACTGTATACGGTTATATTGCGACTGTTTCTGGCATGGAAAAGTTCATCTTCAGTCTCGCCAGCAATTGCTCAATTATGATTATTCCTAGGAAGTTAGTAGATACTAGTAAGCCTACTACTGGCTAATAAGCTGTTAAAACGGCCAGTGGCAAAAGCAATACAGTTCATAGACACTATTTGTGGTAGAGGTAAACTTAAGAAAAGTTAGTTAATTTAACACTCCTCAATGGAGTCGAGCGACTGCTGAAACGTGTAATGCCGTGGCGTACTGGTTAAAGACAGTGCCTCTCATGTGGAAGACCTAAGTTCGAATCTGTTGAGAGCAACAACATTTATTAATTATTTCTGGTAGATTCCACGATTCTTTCGTCTTTTCACTTGATGAAATAGTTAGTTATCATCGCCTTTATTGATAGTTATTGTGTAAATGTCATTCACGAATGAAAGAAAAAAGTATGTTGTTTTGCCATGAAAGAAAAAATATGTTCTTATGCCATGAAATGAAATAGCTTTGGCAGACTCGCTAGCAATTGCTCAATTCTTATGACTATTCCAGTAAGTTAGTAGATACCGGTAAAGCTTATTACTGGCTAATACGCTGTTAAAACGGCCAGTGGCAAACACCATACATAGCCTCTATTTGTGGTGGAGGTAAACTTAGTAGGAAACGTTAGTCAGTTTAACTGTATCAATGTCATTCACGAATGGCCAATTAACTATTAAACGACACAGCCTTTCACATGGGCAACCTGGGTTTGAATCTTGAGATGGCAACACATTCTATTGCGGGCCGGCTGAACTAGGCCTGCCTGGTTTCTTGTTTGGCTGTCCCTATGATGGAGTGCTCTTTCTGGTTTCGGGGAGAACCCTTTTTGTTCTACGGTTCTATTTGTAACCTGAAAGTGTTCTACCTGGATCAAAAGGTTGAACCCTTATTGCAAACTGTAGTGATGAGGTGGTTTTCCAGGGATGGTTGTTGGTCAGGTAGAGGCTACAGCACACCTTGCTGCCACATAACTGCTTCTTGTCAAAGTGTACTGGACAGCTCCTTTTAAGGACATGTCGATTGTTGAGTCTTGGCCCCCGACCACTTCCTTACCCATTGCCGATTCTCTGACTCTTTCTGTCTGGTTTAGTCTGAACACACAAGCAGCGCTGGAGCCAAATTGTTGTTGACTGCAATACCACTGAATTAGGCCTAATAAACACAAGGCATCATAGAGACTTGGTGAGCGGCAAAATCTACCCTGTCCTTAGGACTGTCCACAGGTCCCCACTGGAAGAGTATGTCAACAAACCTGGTAAAATAAAAAATAAACCAAACATATATGCAGGGATGGGTAGGTTACTTTTTAAATGTAATCCGTTACAGTTACAATTTACCTGTCCAAATTTGCTATCAGTAACATAACTTTTTGATTACTCAAACTCAGTAACGTAACCTGATTACTTTTAGATTGCTTTCATATTAAGAGGCAATGGAAAACAAACATAACGGATTACAGTTACTGTTTTTTGTAATCCGTTATTCCCCAACTCTGCATATATGTGGATGTCAAAGTTTTGTGTAAATGAAACAGCCGTTTTCAACAGAAAGTCCCGGTAGAATGGTAGATGATACCCTTCTGGAATGACTAGTCCAGTAGTAAATGTTTTGCAGGTATTGTTGCATGTTTCTCCACCTTCGTCTGTGTCGTCCAGTAAAGCTGTTTACATCCATTGACAGTGTCTGGAGTCTGCCCACATTCTTAGACAAGTGTAACAGATTTCGAGCATAATTTGTGTAAATAGATTTGATGACAGGATGAGGATGATGTTCAGCAGAAGGTTTTAAAAAGGCTTGAAATGCATGGAGCAGTTCTCTTATTGCCTCAAAAGTCCGGCTGTCTAGTGCCTGGCCCATATCCAATACCAAACCTAAATGAGGATCAGGGCACTAAGCCGGATGACAGCACCTAGGACAGGAAACACACCGACCTGACCAGACTACGCGGGGTTACACAACACCGCTAAATAGTCTAATTCCATGGGGCTCAGCTGGATCAGAGCAGTCTGTCGTAAACGATGAAAAGACGGGAGTGGTTGTCATGACTCCTAGTAACTCACTCCAGGACAACAACCTAACCAACCCCAGGTTTCTTATGTTGGAGAAAACAGAAGCCGAGCCTGCGGACTCAGCATCCAGCTAAAAGGGAAATGGAAAAATGAACAAACTGAACCTGCATTACCCTTAAAGAAACACTTATTCAACGTTTCTGTTCTGGAGTTTCAGCTGTTTTTCTAGCAGGGAGTTTCAGCTGTTTTCTGATTCAAAGTGTTGCTGAACCGAAACCGGAAGTGCATCACAAAAATTAAAGGGATAGTTCTAGATTAATTTTCATGTGAAATAACATCCTAAGCTGTTCTTAAAGGCCCAGGGAGTCGTTTTTCACAACAAGACAAAATTCAGCTCTGTCACAACCTGGATTTAGCATTATTAGCTTTAATATTCATTAATTGAAACTGTGCATCCTGAGCAACAAAAGCTGCATTGTATGCTGAAACCTAATCCAAAACACTTCTAAAACTAAGACTAGTGGTGTTGTTTACCTCAAAGAACCTGTCAATGTTGTGTTCCTCAAAATAATGTTTTCACTGTCGATATACAGCTCCGGAAAAAAAATAAGAGACCACTGCACCTTTTTCTTTCCTTTCCAAAAAAGTCCAAAAGGAAGGTTTTGAATGAGGAACAGAAGGGTTAAAATTAAGAGACCAAGGCAAATTGAACGCTTCTGATCCTCACTCAAAACTTTCCTTTTCAACTTTTTTGGAAAGTACAGAAAAAGATGCAGTGGTCTCTTAATTTTTTCCAGAGCTCTATATGAATCTCATTTTAAACTAAACTGATACTTCCTATGTTTAGCGGTCAGTTTTGTTCACAATGGTACCAATCCACGATTTTGTAGGTTTCGACCTAACAACCGTTAACAACCACTTAGCATTTGTTAGCTACCGATGACATCATTGCAGAATAACAGAGGTTGGGTACAGAAAATTGTTTGCGTCGTGCCAGTTTGAAGTCACCAAATTCCGCCAGCTGTTTCATCAGTGTGCAGTCCAAAAAAATCATTGCTAGCATGAAGGATTACTGAATTAGTCTGAAGGTTTTTTTTAGTTTGTTTCTGCTTGAATTGCAGCTTTTGTTGTTCAGGATGCACAGTTTCAATTCATGAATTTGTACGATGCTAATAATGCTAATTCCAGACTGGGATAGAGGTGAATAATGGCTTGTCATGAAAAACGACTCCATGGGCTTTCAAGAACAACTCAAGTTAAGTGTTATTGCACCCAAATATAAACCTAGGCCAAACTATCCCTTTAAGCAACACTGATGAATTGACTCACAAGCCTTTGTAATTGTGTGTAAAGGGTAAAATAGTTTAAACACACACAATGTAGAAATCCACAGCTGTTAAATACTACAACCACAAGCACACAGCTGATCATAGTAACACGTCACTGCAGTTAAATCGTAGCGACCGCATTAGTAAAGAATTTTTAGTCTGGAGCTCTAAATAAATAATTGGGTTGTAGTCATCTAACCATTGTGAAATGACAGCAGCATTAGTTGTCTTGTGTGTGAAACCTGAGCCCCATGGGATGTGTCCTAGGAAGAGCGGGAACGTTTAGCCCTCGGTGATGCACCTTTGTTGTCGGGTATTTATGGGACCTTGAACTCTGGTAGGGTTTGTCTATGAACAGCTCTGTGGATTGGTACAGGAAACTGTGTTTTTATATTGTTCCAAGATTCGGAGTTGCTCAGTTTTAAACAAAGAAAACCACTGAGTTTAACTGACATTGTTTTGGTTAGCATTTATGATAATTTGTGTTCAATCAGTAAGTTTTTCTCAACTGCTAGCACATTTCCTAAATTTGTACTACATTTTTTTTTTAGAGACCCTGCCCTCAAATTTGCTAAAAAGCAAATACATTCACTCTGCTGAATACCTTTTATACGTGGGTGAAAGCAATTGAAAACACTTTTATAAAAAAGTAATTACACTTTTTCACAACTGCTATCACACATTTTGTGAATTTGTCCTTCTGAAAACTATAAACACACTTCTCAAAAATCACAACATAGAGTGCTGCTTGAAAATATGTGAAATTGACAATCTCATAAAATCCTTATCTAAACCCCAAATCGTAATTACAACATTTCAAACAAAGGACACAAACAAAAACTTAGATATTTTCAATGTTTTATTAACAAAAGTGGTTCATTTATTCATTTCACAGAAACTCAGATTTCATGTGTGTAACCATATGTGAACCGTTCATGCAACGCTGTTGGGATAATGTTCTTTTGGTTGTTGGGTTTTCAACAAACATAGCGGTTTTGATTGTGACCAAAAAGGTCAATTTTTGACTCATCTGGCAAGGGAATAGACTTTTAGAAACTTGCCAGGACTGTCCTTGTGGTCTCTGGCAAAGTTAAGATGGGCAGAGGTTTCTTCCCAGCAACCCTCCCAGAAATGCCATTTGGATTTACTGTTGTTCTTATTGAACAGTAACCTGAGATGCAGCAAGGGAGGTCTGCAAATCTCCATGTTGTGTTTGGGTTGGCATTTACCTGATTTATTATTTTTCTTGTGGCTCTTGAAGATTTTGTGGTGAACACTAAAAAAAATCTATAATTGCACAAATATTGTTTATAGCAGCATTGTATTCACTGAACCCCTGATTTGAGGAAATTAAAACACTGTTATAATGGGGTATTAATTAATCAATAATATAATGTCTAATGCCTGCACTGTGTGTGCTAATGCATAGAGAATCAGAGTCTGGGAAACAGGGTGGACAGCACAATAGTCAGACAGGTCTATAGTAAGCTGTAAACTCAGCCCAGCTTCCTCCTCTCATTCTTCCTCTACCTCTCAAATGCTGTCATCAATTATTCCAAAATACAGGTTAGCTTACCCGTGGCCCTTTTTTCCTGATTGCTTGTTGAGTAATAATACTTATCATTGTTAACACCTAGACAAATGTGTGTTGAGAGGGTTAGAATTGTTGTTTGATGTATTGAATGTCAGTGTTTGCTGCATGATAACAGGATTACAATGTACTTTACGAAGAGAGTTGTGTGTTGAGTTTTGCATGGAACAGATGGAACAGATATTTGTGTAAATAGTGCTTATGGGTTGGGATAAATGGTCTTCTGGAATTTTGTAAGTTTGTTTTGTGTACATTGCTCATAGAAACAGTTTTTTCATGTTAGCAGTTGTGAATGTACCAAACCACACCTAATGTTTTGGCTATGTCTAATTATCTGCGTCATAATAGTCAGCTTGATTTACACTGACACTTCTTCAGTCCTCGTGTTGCCAGACACCAGTAACCGACTCCAAATGCAAAGTCTAGAATCAAGAGTAGATATTGACAACTCTCTTGTGCATTTACTAATACTACAAACAAACAAACCTGCCTAATAACAAAGAAAGCTGTGAAGCCTGTCCAAATGTGTTTGGTACCTTTACATGGGAGGACTGTGGACAAAACATGCTGTGGTCTCTGAATGGTTCATCTGATATGGATCAAAATACCTGGACAGCCTGTACTTTATTAACCCCATTTCAATTGCATTATTTCCAACAGAGCCAAAACAAGAAAATTTGTCACTTTTCCAGTGTTTACAGTCTGTACTGTAGATAGAGTATTAGTGTAATTAGAGGGGATCCACGTCTCCGTCGTGAACTAAAAGTCGTCCGCACATCGACAGTTCTAAATGCTGGCGTAAAACAATAAGAGGGCTGAATGCCCTTGGAAAACCCATGCCCCTGGATCCCAGTTGACCTGTCAGCAAACAGCTAGCATATTGGGAAAATAGACAACAGTTGTTGGCCTAGACTGACAAAAGATAGTGTAAGAGAAAATATATACACTACCGTTCAAAAGTACTGTTCAAAAAGGTTGCATAGAAATGTCCTTGTCCCTTGTTTCTGTCAATTTTGAGCCTGTAATCGAACCCACAAAGTATTTTTTTATTGCGAAATGCATTTACTATTTACAATTTTAAAAAATCGACATGCCCTGGACGCTGTGTTCTCCATTTCTTTATGTAGTGTCTAATGAATGCTCTGTAGTGTTTTTATATTGACTGGCTGTGTGTATGATCTGAAACCATTGTTTGATTTTGAGCACAGATTAAATGGTTTTGAGGCAAGTGTTTGATTTTGACAGAAGAGTGAGGGGTTTTGTGAATGTAGTTTGAAGATTTGGATCTGTGTTTAAGGTTTTGAGAAAATGGGTGAAGGTTTCAAGAAATGTGTCTTAGCAATTGTGAAAAACTGTAATGTCCATCAACTCTGTATACCCGTGCCTAATAGGCTCTGTTGTCGCTGCTCCTTCTACCAGTACCAAGTCATCGCCAGGGAAGTAGCGCCCTCTATCTCTCAGCTCCATTAATACAGCCATACCTTAACATTTAGACATCTCAGGAAAATGTGTGATTCTCAGGTCCTTCAGAATGTGTATGATTCTCATGTCCTTCAGAATGTGTTTGATTCTCTGGTCCTTCAGAATGTGTATGATTCTCATGTCCTTCAGAATGTGTTTGATTCTCATATCCTTCAGAATGTGTTTGATTCTAATGTCCTTCAGAATGTGTTTGATTCTCAAGTCCTTCAGAATGTGTTTGATTCTCTGGTCCTTCAGAATGTGTATGATTCTCATGTCCTTCAGAATGTGTTTGATTCTCTGGTCCTTCAGAATGTGTATGATTCTCATGTCCTTCAGAATGTGTTTGATTCTC
>JACXGI010010659.1:0-27060 GCA_016801175.1 Esox masquinongy
ATAATGCGATCATATACATAACACTGTATGTAGCAGCAGTTTAAAAAAAGTGCTGCAGATTAGCAGCAATATTGGTTGTGCTGGAGCTGTGCAATTCATATTCACGGCAGGTCCCTTGTACTGCCGTGACGTCTTCTCCCACCAGCACGGTCAGCTGCCCCTTTCAGGTACCTGGAGACCTGCTTCTGGACAGCCTCGTCAGTGTCATCCTAGTTGGAAGGATTCTTCCTCATGGCTCCTGTAATACAGTAATCAGATATTGTACTTGAATGGTCTGACATGATTGAGAAAAAGTCATTTTAAATTAACCACAAGAATCTAATAGCCATGTACAAAATAACTTCCGGTCTTCCAGGTTGTCCAGGGGGAGCTGAATACCCTGAACATTGGGGAATGACAACTCCCCCACTGAGCCATTTGCTTGGACACAAGCGAGCACTGTGGCCATCTTGTTTGACAGCTAACGCAGTCCTTCACTCACTGTGCCCATGAGGCGCAAGTGAAGTGAATTATATGGACCTACAAAAAAGCAGTTAATCACCGTCACAGGTCACTTACAAATTGCACGACATTCAAGACAAATGAAATGTTTGAAATGTATGAAGACATTATGCTACCTCAACTATAGTCTTGTTTTTACCTGATTGTAGAGCCAGCTGTGCCCTCAGCTCGACATTCTCTTCAGTCAGAAGCTTCAGTCAGAAGCTTAAAAAGCACAATTAAATAGTCAATAGTCTATAGTTTAATAGTGAAATAAACATAACTAACTGTCTTATACATGTAATTTAAGAAAGGCTGTTACAGTATTGCATTTTAGTAAAGGGCACACATTCAGACAAATACAGTTTCATGAAGACAAGATGCTAGCGTAACTATAGTCTTGTTTTTACCTGATTGTAGAGCCAGCTGTGCCGTCAACTCAACCTTCTCATCAGTCAGCCGCTTGATCTTCTCCAACTGTTCTGGAAGTAAAGACAGACAGTTAATTATTCAGTCCTAAATATCTGGTTATTTTACACTGTCCGCCAAAATGTTCATTCTTACCTTCATGTGCAGAGTTAAAACTTCTCCCAACCTCTGCCTTCTTGCCCTTAAAAATAAATTGAAATTGACAAATAAAATTGGAAGCAACATGCTTTAATAACATAAGTTAAGCATCTGGGTTAAGTGAATGAACCCACACATACCTATGTAGCAGTCCTCCACATGGTGCCGTGGAGTACTGTGCTTGCTCCATCCTAAAAATAAATTTAAAAGTTGGTGAATAGGTAAATATGGTGAAACCAAATAAACATTGCAGCAATTATCAGATCAACATGTAATTCACATATCTCCAGGGCTGCAATCCACAGGGTGTTGTGGTGTAGATGTGCGTCCTTGGGGTGGTAGGATCCCACACTGGAACGATTTTCGATCCTCTGGTCTCTCACGTATCTAGGAAAACTTAAGGTTTTTTGGAAACTTAAGCATTTACCCTGCAAAACACATTTTAATCCCAAGTTTCAAATTGTTATTACGTCTTCAAATTTACCTGCATGCTTGATGAGCTTATAAGGGACAGCCTCCCAGGTGTCTTGAGGTGGTGAACAAGTTCTGGCAAACTTGTCATGGCTGTAGGACTTCCTGCTGGTGATGCTGTGTGGTGGCCTGTAGCAAAGTCACCCTTTGATACTACTGCCACACAGTCATCCTCCTCCGGGAACAAAACTACAGAAAAATTAATGATCTGAAAGCAATGTTTAGAAAAGAGGTTTAGAAAAATGGCAGCATAAGACACACACAGGCTAGCTAAGAACACTGTGGATACACAAAGACAAACAAGACACCTCAGTAACGGAACTGTAACAAGTGCAGGTTTAGCTAGTCTAGCTAAATGTTACTGCCAAGAGTAACGTTATCCACATGATATGGATAACGTTACACAAAGAAACCCGATTTAGTTAACGTTACGTATCAGTTGATATAAGTTACGAGGAATAAGCACATATATTATATAACATATTCTAACTTGTTGATACAGTAAGAAACACGATTTAGCCAAGTTAGCTAACCGACATTTAGCCAAGTTAGCTAACCAAGTTAGCTACCAAACTTGCGGACACACGAATAAACACAAGGGTTACTTTAGGTATTTCATCTCTGGCCAATGCTGTTTTCTTCACGCTCAGTTTCTGTAACTTGTTTTCCCGCCAATGGTTTAGAACTTGCGTTCAGCTACCAGTGACTTTGACTAAAGAATTCAAATGTTATTAGAATATTGCAAAAAGTCATTGTTTAATACAAAACAGTCATTACATTCTTACTCAGTTGCCTAAGAACATTTAGTTATTTATAATAACGCAGAACACAACTCAACATAGCTATGTATGTGACTTGGCGATCAATAATTTTCAGTCCGAAAATTATTGAACAGTCTTCGTCTGTTCCGGGAGTTCATCAAATTGTAGTAAAACAATGTCATAATCCACATGTTGTCCAATTCAGAGCATATAGCTTATACCTTACACCCTTTCAAGTTGTTCGTTTTCCTGAACGAGACTTAAAGAACCACTAAAGTCAGTAAAATGATCCAGTTTTCACATTACTACAACGTGGGATTCCTAGCTTGCAAAATGGCGATTGTCTCGCCTTACGTGCAATTCACATTCGCTACAGCGCCATCTATGGACAAGTGGTGTTTAAATACAGTAAAAAACTGTCCCCCATGAAGTAAGTAAAGTCGATGCTAGGCAAGTAGTTGAGCCGGTATCATGCAGTGGAAAAGGGCCATTAGTTCAGAAAAAAAAATTATGGTAAGCAACGGTGAGAGACGGCTGTTTCTATGTGTTTACTGTACATGTTTACACAAAGGTCCTTTACACAAGCAATAGTGCATAAGTCAAAGTCTATTTTATTTATAAACTACCAATGTTGACCAAAATTCTGTACACTAAGATTTAACAATATTAAAATAAAGTTAATACAAATAATCAGTACAAGAATAAAAGGGGTACAATAGCATCTCTGCTGGAAGAAAATGGCAACACAAGAAGATACAGCAGATCACAGCACACACCCTCTTTTCGGCAGCTAGCCGCCAGCATAAAGCAGTCGGGCCGCTGGTGGAAAGCTGCCAGAGATGCAAATTAGCTGATGCAAATTGAGATCTGGAGAAACGCGGCAAAAGCTGGTGGCCCGCTGGCTGTAGGATATTATAGCCTCCATCGGCCCGCTAGCGGCAAAACGCCGGTGGGCCGCCATTGATTGCTCACTGGGTATTTTGTACACCTAAATAATCGTCAGAAGTTTACAGTACCTCAGCAGACATGACCGGTAGCTATATTATTTTTATTGTACTCCAGTTTAAGATAATTCTGATTCATGTTCTGATTTAGTGATGTCTGAGTTTTCACCAGTACTCTTCTGCCACTGTGGTTAGCCTACAGTTATTGCTATTTAGAAATGTTGTAATCATTGATGTTAATCATACTTTAGTTATTTCTGATGTAGCAATTTTCCAATTTATTTATTTTCTAATTTAGTCGTGTAGCCTACATTAAAGTATACCTAGCTACTGCAGGTAGTGCAATTTTCTTTTAACATATACCTGGCTAACTAGCTACTACTGCTAGCTATTGGTGCTGTATGACTACGTTAACAAACATCAGCTTTGTTCGTTAAGCCGACATCATTTCTGGTGCACCGTCATCATTTCTGGACAAGGAATCTCAGGTAAGCTTATTTAACTTCTTTACAAAGCAGATAGATAACTATATAACATATAGCTAAAATCACTTTGGTAGTTCCCATCGAATTACCTTAACTGTCTAGCATGCTACAGTACAGTACAGTAAGTCAGCTACTAGCTAGCTTGGTTGGTAGCTTTTTCCCCCAGCCAGGCTGGGCTCAGTGCTAGTGTTTCACTCGCTGGGACAGAAATATATACTCAAGCCTAGTATTAGTATATTCACACCCGGTAATCATCGATTTCAAAGTATTACTGACGTGTACTTTATTGCTGTAATGTGCACTACGCTACGGAATGGAACATTAAAATATTAATTCCTAGCACAAGATCATTTTTACACAGAAAATCTGCTAAGCAGATGCGTGGAAGTACACAATGTTGTCATATTTTAACAAACGTCGAAATACTTAATATGCATTCTCATTTATCATTTTTTAGCAGAGAAGGCTATGGAGAACCGCAAGTCTTAAAACATTCACCAACCCACAGGAAACGGCAACTACCGGTAACTACACATTTTATGTGGTCAATATATTTAAAACCTGCCTGATTAATATAAATGATCAGTTACAATACTGAATACACTTGTTAAATATATTTATACCATAGTATAAATATTTATACCATTGTATACTAGTTCCTGATTAACGTGGAGTTCTAGAATGGACATTAATTACTGATATACAGGACAGTTGGATGGACATTCATTTCAGATATAAAGGACAACTAATCATGATGTAAAAAACTCTATGTCTTGTGATCATTTATCATTTCAGTGGTTTTGTGGCATTGACGTCATGATTATGTGTCCCGTATATCTCAGCCAGCATGGCAATGGAATATTTACAACAAACGACTGGGTTATGTCTGTAGAAAGAGATCAAAGACTAAACGACTGGATTGCGTCTCTAGCAACCAAAACATGAGAGAGCTCAAAATTCACAAATAACATGTAAAAGTAAACAAAAAACACATCCTTTATAGTTTTAAACATGTTTTGATCAGAGGGTTTTGAGTACAGCTGAGCAGAGGGGGGAGACCGATATTGGACGGACGAACACGCCATGTTACTGTCGATGAAAGCTAAAAGTCACTGTCTAATGTCAACAGGTGTGGTGAAGCCACAAAAGAGGGCGGCAGCAGTATCCCCAGCACCCCTATTTCCTGCTGCTATGCTAGTAAATGTTTGCTTAAGTTGTTGTTTGTTGGCCAATGGAGTATAAGAAGGATAAACAACTTAGTACATGACCTTGGAATGATGAACTCTGAGAAGGGAGTTGAGTGTTTATGTCTAACATAGATGAACATCGAGTCACCCCACAAGTACTCAAATGTAGATTTTTACTATAAGTTCTAACAAGACATTTCACTAAATTGTAAAAGTGATATAAATAAATTATGAATGAATTGAATCAAATGGTGGACACTGTTTTATACTGTTTTACGCTGGTTTTCACTGTCGATGTCCAGGTGCAGCAACGGGTCCAACGGCAGAGGAAGGTGAAGATAGAATCAAAGGCCACTCAGACTCATTTCTGACAACAAGGAAGAGTAAAGCTTCCGTCTTTGCTTGTGTTATTGTATTTTGTCTGCTGGATAATATTTATTGTTTGTTTCAATTTGTAGTTAATTTTTTCTTCTCTTCATGATTTCACAATTCTTCACCATTTGAGAAGAAAATAACCCAATGAAGAGTAAAGCATTGATATTGGCTTGTGTTCTTGTATTAAAATTATTTGTAAAATGTCTAGCTGGAACAAATATTTCAATGATTGGAAGATAGAACTCAGTGGAAAAAATAACTGTATCGTGGCTATTGCCATTGAAGACCTAAAGTTTCATTGGAGTTAAACCTAGATGGGATTTGCTACTTTATCCTTCCCGATGGTAAGTCCCACACAGTTCTGATTTTAATTTCTGTGCTATTGACCAACTTGGGAGTGTGAGGTGGGTGATCAATAAAATATTTTTAAATTACATAAATGTTCTTGTTTGTCTGTAAATTTATATACTTTTTAGCTACATTTCATATGGGGCTCTTGTATATTAAAGGATATGTCATATACTTTGCTAGGAGAAAATATCTGGACTGGTGATCTAACAGCATTGCCATAATTATATCTGGGAAGGGGTTGATAAAATAAATGTATAATTTTAATACATAATACCTCAATGTAAAACTAAAGTCTGTGTAGAACCCTGCTGAAATGTGTTGTGCACATTTAAGAGTTCATGGAACAGTTGGTGCAGGTATACACAAGATTGGAGAAAACTGTCGATGTTGACTGGACAGAAATGAACTTAGCTGTACATATTCTAGCTGTATGTATTAATATAAAAAGGGCAATGAATGGTCAACTGGATAGGATGCCTGGGAATCGCAATTACCAACCGACAACCATAGAGATATTACGTTGCCATGACATGCTAGCGACCAGCTGACAATGTCAATTAGTTACGTTGTAGCGACTACAAGAAAACTTTCACTTTTCCGGTTGTGACAACGTAACTGACAACATTGCTGCTACCTAATTTCGGTCGCCATACAATGTCGTAACAACATCGTGACAACGGAAAATTGTTAGCTGGGTAGATCTTATCAGTTAATCAATCTGGTTTCAGAAAAAAACACAACACAATCACAGCAGGTCTTAACGCTAGAAGCGCCGGAAGGGGTCAATTTGATCCAGAGGTACCTAAAAAAAATGTTTTCGCGGCACGCGATAGACTTACAGGAAGCTCCTTTTAGGAATGCTCCTAGGGAGTTTTTCCACCACACGGTACCGGCTCGGCTCACCTTTTTTGCTTTTCCACTGGCCAAAAGTTGGGATAGTACGTGGTACCAGGTACTTTTTTTAGTACCTGCTTCGTCGAGGTTCCAAGTGAGCTGAGGCAATACCAAAAGGTGATGTGAAAACACGAAAGACTTCTGATTGGACAAGAGTGACTCAAAGCGTTAGCTGTCCAGTGTCAGATAATGGTTTTATAAGATGAGAAAGGCACCTCTTTGCACGTCTGTTCCAGGAGTCCTTGCATTGAAATAGGTTAATTTCAGTGCCAGTGCATAGGACCAGACTCGTAATTTAAGCAATCGTATTTTCCCAAAACTCCTCTCGGTTTGGACCTACGCACTGGCATTGAAATCAACTCGTGATCCCTGTGAGACCCACAAAGACGCGCTGTTTTTGTAACCTCCCAGGTAGCAATGATCTGTTGGCCCAACGTTGGGCTTTCATCTTGCGATCAGTTGGCGTGACGTTGGCAAACAACGTTGGGCCAATCGAGTTTTGTCTAGTAGCCCAATGTTGGCGTTACGTCGGCGTTGGCATAGCGTTGTAATGGTGCCCTTTTGCAGATGAATTTACAGTTGGTTATACGTTGGCAAATATGAACTGCCAACGTTAGAATTTACTTAGGTGTTTTAGCGTTGTCATGGTGCCCTTTTGCTGACCAATTCACAAGGGGGTTATACGTTGGCTAATATGAACTGCCAACGTTAGAATTTACCACCGTTGTCATGGTGCCCTTTTGCCGACCAATTCACAGTGGGTTATACGTTGGCTAATATGGACTGTCAACATTAGAATTTACTAAGGTGTTTCAGCATTTGCATTGTGCTCATTTACCAACCAACCAATTTAGCGTTGGCACATAACTGCCAGGATCAGTATTCACTGACAATTCAAAAAATGTCACAATATATTGAAATCCATGTCAATCTTTATTTAGCTTAATTTCTAGTGCCTTTCTGGTTCTTCTTCAAATTGGGGCCATCTTCTAATCTGTTAAGGAAACACTGTGAATTAGTCGGCAAAAGGGCACCATGACAACGCTGGTAAATTCTAATGTTGGCAGTTCATATAAATTATTGAACAAAATAATTCAATAAGAAACTCAATAAGTTCTTAATCTTAACTGTACACTTTTTAAATAGTTTACCTATACAGTTATGTCCGGAAATAATTGGACACTGACACAAGTTTTGTTATTTTGGCCTGGTGTATCAAAATATATTAAAGTTACAGTTAAATAATGAATATGGGCTTTAAGTGCTCTCGGCTCTCAGCTTTAATTTAAGGGTATTCACATCCAAATTGGAAGAATGCTTTAGGAATTACAGCTCTTTAATATGTAGCTGTTACGCATGCAGGTACCCTGTATGTGCGTTTGTGTTTTTCCCCTCCTGCCGTTTCCACAGGTGTCCCTTATGTTCCTGATTGTGCTTGTTGGTGTTTCCCACCTGGCAGTCATGAGTGCATCGCCTGACTGCTGAGGTGGACCAATCAGTGGACTCCCCTCCTAATTGCACCACCTGTTCCTTTTTCTATTACCCAATCGCATCACACATCCCTGGTTTAAAAACCCAGTCAGTTGGTTCTCCCAGAGAGACTCTTTTGCGTTACCCCACATGGGCATAAACACTCTTGAGATACATACCCTTTTTGATAGACAGACACTTTGTTCGTACATACATCACTTAGTTTAGCACATTCATCTCACTTTGTCCTGTTTCATGTGAGTATGTATTGCTGTGGTGTTTTGTTTGGTGTTGTCTAGTCAATTGTTTGCTGTGTGCTGTTTAGTCCTTGTTCAACCTGTGTGTTTTGTTTATCCCTGTGTCCCTGGGAAAAGGTTTTTTTTAGCAAGTCACCCTTGGGCATACACAACCCGTAGGAAAACTTTGTCTCAAAACACTAGTTAGAGCTGAGCGGACCACCCACTGTACTTTTGTATTGGTTAGTAGTTAGCTAAGCGGTTCTTGAGGCAGGCAAGTTCAGTTTAGGGGTGTTTGACCATATTATTTCATTTCTTGGGTCCAGCTCAGCCCCTTTTCCCTAACCCCTTTACCGTGTGTTTATAATAAACATTTTATGTTTGACGGTAGCTTTGGTTGTCTGTCGTTTATTCTCACTGTTCCTGTACACTACACCACTTTGCATAAGTTTTATGTTACGGGTCTATGTACCATCCACCCTAGACTGCTAGAGCCACAGGGTTCGTAACATAACGTGGGGGCTCGTCCGGGATCTCTCATTGATACCCATGCCACTCATGCACCTTGGTTTAAGTGTCTAGTTCAGTGTTGAACTGTGCAGCTGTGATTGTGTGTTTGGCTGGTGTAGTGTTCGGTATTTGTTGGCTCGTGTTGCTAACTTACAATGGCTACTTTTGATTTGGATGCTTTTTTGGCAAACCCCATGTGGGAGGAATTTGATAGACGCCGTACAGTGGATCTACAGGCTCTCGCTGACCATTTTTCCTTACCCATAGTCGAAGAGTTTTGTTAAAGCGGAGGTCAGAAAACTTGTTAGATGTTTTGTTGGACGAGCAGGTGCTTGTGTTGCCGCTGCCTGAGCCTGCTGCTCCTGTTCGGGATGTGGCTGCTGCTCCTGTAAGCCCGTCCATGTCTGAGGACGAGGGCGAGGCCAAGGCTCCAGCCACATTACCCCGTTTTGACCTACTCTCCCCACTGTCAGACAGTGACGCCAGAAGGGATGTCCGTTCGACACGGCTCCAAGTGGAGGCGGAAGAGAGAGCACAGATCAGGAGAGAAACTCTCCAGTTGGAGATGCGTAAACTCGAACTCAAGGCCGAACAGGAGACGCGCAGACTCGAGGCCGAACAGGAGACGCGTAGGCTAGATCAGGAGACGTGCAAACTCGAGGCAGAGCAGGAGACACATAGACTTCATCAAGAACTGGAGATGCGTAAACTGGAACTCAACCAAGAGCTGCGTAAGATGGAACTGGAGGCAGAGACAGAGAGGTTAGCCTCTGCTTGTGCTGTGCCTGCTAGTGAGCCATCCTCACCAGCGGGGTCTTCTACTACTTTTGATATTAGCAGACAGAATGCCTTGGTACCAGTGTTCAGAGAGTCAGAGGTTGACTCTTATTTTAGTGTGTTTGAGCGTATAGCGGTAACATTGAAATGGCCTGAAGAGGTATGGTGCTAACTGCTCCAGTGTAAATTGACAGGAAAAGCCCAAGAGGTTTTGTCAGCGCTACCTTTTCAAGACAATTTGAATTATGACGTGGTCAAAGCAACTGTTCTTCGTGCCTACGAGCTTGTTCTTGAGGCATATCGACAGAGACTTAGGTCCCATAAAAAGTCATCTACCCAGACTTACGTGGAGTTTGCTAAAGACAAGGGAAATCTTTTTGACAAATGGCTCACTGCTTGTAAGGTGACTGATTTTAATTCTCTTCAGGAGTTACTCTTGTTGGAGGAGTTTAAGAATTGCTTACCTGAACGCATAGTTGTTTACCTAAACGAACAGAATGTGCACTCACTGTCGGAAGCGTCTGTATTGGCAGACGAATTTGTGTTGACGCACAAGAGTGTATTCTCGGCTCGTACGGAGAGTAGGGCTGCGGGGCCACCGGCTCCTAGCCCTAGTCGACCAACAGTACATCAACCTCGGCTGAAAGATGTACATCAATGCTTTTATTGTCATCAACCAGGACATATGGTTAATGAGTGCTTCCTGCTGAAACGCAAACAAGGGATGCCTCTGCACGCCAAGCCGCCAACAGGTGTTGGGCTAATCCATACTGTTGTTAGGTCAGAGAAACGACAGGTGCCTCATGGTAAATGTGGCTTGAAGGTCCCAGTCCCAGATCGCAGTTATGAACCATTCATATCTGAGGGATTTGTGTCCCTATCAGATAACGATGCGTCTCAGCGTCCGGTTAGGATCCTTAGAGATACTGGTGCGGCGCAGTCATTCATCCTATCTGACGTGTTGCCCTTCTCCGAAAATACATACTGTTGATCCAGTGTGTTAGTCCAGGGAATTGAAATGGGAAGTGTCCCAGTGCCATTGCACTTTGTGAACGTATGCTCTGAGCTAGTCAGTGGATTGTTCAGAGTTGGAGTACGTCCTATGTTGCCAGTTAATTACCAAAAGTAATTGGACAATTGACTCAAAAGCTGTTTCATGGACAGGTGTGTGCTATTCCTTTGTTATTTCTTCATCAATTTAGCTGGTAAAAGGTCTGGAGTTGGAGCTGTTGCTGTGAACCCACAACAATGCAGTCAAAGGAGTACTGAATGCAAGTGAAACAGGCCATCCTTAGGCTGCAAAAAAAAGTCTGAGATAGCAGGAACATTAGGAGTGGCCAAGTCAACAGTTTGGTACATTCCAAAAAAAAAGAATGCCCTGGTGAGCTCTGCAACACAAAAAGGCTTGGATGTCCACGGAAGTCAACAGGAAAGAAAACCCCTTCACAACATCCAGCCAAGTGAAGAACACTCTCCAGGAGGTAGGCATATCATTATCCAAGTCTACCTTCAAGTTAAGACTTCACTAGAGCAAATACAGAGGTGCAAACCATTCATAAGCCTCAAGAATAGAAAGGCCAGATTAGACTTGGCCAAAAAACATCTAAAAAAGCCAGCCCAGTTCTGGATCAGCATTCTATGGACAGATGAAACTAAGATCAACCTGTACCATAATGATGGGAAGAAAAAAGTATGGAGAAGGCTTGGAACGGCTCATGATCCGAAGCACACCAAATCATCTGTAAAACACGATGGAGGCAGTGTGATGGTATGGGCATGCATGGCTTCCAATGGCACTGGGTCACTAGTTTTTATTGATGATGTGACAGAAGACAGAAGCAGCTGAATTCATTCTGAAGTGTATAGGAATATATTGTGTGCTCAGATTCAGCCAAATACAGTGCAGTTGATTGGACGGCGCTTCACTTTACAGATGGAGAATGACCCAAAACATACTGAGAAAACAAGCCAGGAGTGTTTTAAGACAAAGAAGTGGAATATTCTGCAATGGCCGAGTCAATCACCTGATCTCAACCCGATCAAGCACGCATTTCACATGCTGAAGACAAAACATAAGGCAGAAAGACCCATGAACAAACAACAACTGAAAAAAGCTGCAGTGAAGGCTTTGGCAAAGCATCACAAAGGAGGAAACCCAGCGTTTGGCGATATCCATGCGTTCCAGACTTTAAGCAGTCATTGCCAACAAAGGATTCTTGACAAAGAATTAAAAATGAACATTTGATTTATGACTATGTTAATTTGTCCAATTACATTTGAGCCCCTGAAATAAGCGGACTGTGTATGAAAGTGGCTGCAATTCCTAAACGGTTCATTCGATATTTTTGTTCAACCCCTTGAATTAAAGCTGAAAGTCTGCACTTCAATTGCATCTTAGTTGTTTCATTTCAAATCCATTGCGGTGGCGTACAGAGCTGAGATTATGAAATTTGTGTCAGTGTCCAAATATTTCTGTATCTAACCGTATGTTATAACTAAATTACGGGATATACTTTCAAATTTCTAAATTACAGGATATAAGTTAAACTGTTAAATACGAATGTCAGACAGGCCTCCAATAGGCCTACTGAATTTTGAACATAATCAAAACTAGCCTGCTCAAGGGATAAAGGTTTATTCTTGCAAAAGCATGCTGCATAAACATTTTAACAAAAAATTAGCAACATTTCCCACACACAGCTATCACACACGTGAATTGGCATGCACATTTTCATGGACTACTGCTGCAGGCTACATGTGCTTAAAACTATTTGGTAAGCCAGTTGATTATCACTGTTTGGCAAGTCATTCTCAATAAAGTTTGAATGTTGAAATATACTGTAAAAGTTACCTGCTTGTTACTAAGTGTATTTTTATAGACACAGTTTTGTTATAACATAAAATGCATACAGCTAGAGCCCTGTGCTTAAAACTATTTGGTAAGCCAGTTGATAATCACTGTTTGGCAAGTCATTCTCAATAAAGTTTGAATGTTGAAATATACTGTAAAAGTTACCTGCTTGTTACTAAGTGTATTTTTATAGACACAGTTTTGTTATACCATAAAATGCATACAGCTAGAGCCCTGTGCTTAAAACTATTTGGTAAGCCAGTTGATAATCACTGTTTGGCAAGTCATTCTCAATAAAGTTTGAATGTTGAAATATACTGTAAAAGTTACCTGCTTGTTACTAAGTGTATTTTTATAGACACAGTTTTGTTATACCATAAAATGCATACAGCTAGAGCCCTCAACAGTAAAGGCAGTGAGTACGAGACAGGTTTCGCTACATACCTGTATCAGAGTCAGATTCCATCACCAGGGCTGCTGTTGCTGGCTGCTGTGTGGCTAGAGACAGAGGGTAGGTAAAAGTAAATACAATTACATTACAAAGACAAGTACATTACCATGGCCATTAAAGCTACATCAGTACTTTATTTGACAGGCCGTGGCTCAGTGGTCTAAAGTAGAGGTCTTCACGGGTCCACCAGACCCGAAATTCCGAGATCAGACCCGGGACATGAGTGGGTCTGGGTCCAAAATTTGTAGTTTTTCCCTTGGATCTGGGTTGGGTCTGACATAATTGCGATGGGTCTCGGGTATCTGCAGTAATATTGTATATACTGACTGGACCGATTGGATTCATCCATTATGCAGTAAATATAAATAACAACTTTCTGATGTAAAGGCAGCTGTTATCTTAAGATCTTAGATCTTAAGATAACAGTTTTATCTTAAACCTTTCAGTCAATTGAAACTAAAATCGTGTTATCACCTCCTGCAACTGGCTGCTGCTGGAGAGAGAAAAAGGAGGAGGCTATACATTGGTATAATCCATTCTTGGTTGATGGAATATGGAGGGCAATGCCTTTTTCACAGATGTAAAAAGAAAGCTAGAAGAGGAAGAGTACACTGCTTTGATTCATTATATTGTTACATATTTTCCCTCTAGTTGGACTGGGCTATTTAAGTCAGGCCAACTGTTTGGTTCTTGTATAATGTGAAGTTTGTATTTTCGAACTAATTTCATTTTCCTTTTATTTGACAATTATTAATTTATGTAATAGTTAATTCGATTACTTATTTTTTATCATGAATAAAGTTGACAAAAGGTGTGGCTATATTCCAATTAGTCAACTGTGGCGGCGGCGTGCTGACTCTGCTCGGACTTAGTTTCATTAATTTGAGTTGAAGAAGGATGTCTTAGAGTTAGACCTGTAATCTAACAAAATGCGTCTTGTATTTAAATGATAAATTAACAAATTATATTATTATTATTATTATTATAGTCTATTTCTGTAGGCCTATAGGCTCATTTAGCCTGTTTCTCCTGTAGCCGACAAGGATAGGCTAAATAAGAAGTCTTGGTAAAGACTGGGAACACTCCACCGGCATATCAGCAAGCTTGCAGAGTACTTTATATCTATTTTTAAAAATACCTATACTATAGGCATATATGCATGCATTCTGGTGGACATCAGGCGTTACGCCTACATTCCGCAATGCAGTCAAGACCGCAAAGCGTTTTAAACACCAAATGTAGGCACAACTGAACAGAGTTGGACACATTACTTCAGGCAATTCAATAAATATAAATAAAAGGTTTTGTACTTCTAGGTTATGTCATTTCTTTTAGGATGTTTAACACAATGAGCAAATTTTGCCAATAACATTTGTGCTATTAATGGCGCCAGCTGGCTGCTGCACCATTTTGAGGTTTCTTTCTATTTCTAATGGTCAGAAAGGGCAAAGGGGAATCAAAACAAGTAGTTTGTAAATTCATAGTAACTAGATAGCAATGACAAAAACTATTTGACCACTTTGCTAACTTTTCATTTTATATACCACTTTTAAATGATAGGGATTTGACAAACAGCCAATTTGCCGTAACGTTTAAACAGCCATTTTCTTATTGGTTTAACCTTAAAACGATAAGGAGGATCACCACTACAGTAGGCTACTACAAACAAATTCAGATTCCCTTATATCCAAAGGTCTAACGTTGCACACACACGTGTGATTTTTGTCTCTATGAATAAATGAGCTTGTGCCAAATTCGTTTAATTGTAACAACGGTCACAACCCTATTAAATAGTGTCAAATCCAAGTGTTTTCTAAATAACTTGACATGCTTAAATTATGTAAAAGCCTTATAAAGCATGGCCTCTCTGGCTTTATTGCTTAAATATAAATGTCTCACCTTTCATCACGGCAGTGATTTTTAAGGTCGAGAATGGACTCTTACTTCCTCTTCCAGCCCAGTTGAAGCCCAGAGCAAGCTCATCAGAGATGACATGACAAAGAATTCTCCTTACCACGTCACTATTATTCATCCCTCCGATAGATGACAGCTGGTTCTTCTGAAAGAGAGAAATACATTACAGGATATACATTGAACATATAATGGAACTCAAATCCAAAGGCATTTAATTAGACTTTAGTGAAAGTCCCTTCAAGAGCAAAGTCTTTTTTTGTCGGACCGCGTAAGCGGAGCCAGTCTAGAAGAGCGAATGTATCTTACTGACTGAGTGAGAGACTGACTGAGTGAGTGACTGACTGACTACCTCTTGTTAAATTGCGTAGTGGTTAGAGACTCGGACTACGGATCAACATGTTTGACTACAACCACAGTCAAAACACATTATGCCTTAGGGTTTGTTCAGGACAGACATAACTTTGCTGGGTACAACCTTCAGTAGCTACGTTATAGGAAGCCTAAAATAAAACAGTTCTGGTGGATATTAGGATTTCTTCAGGATAGACAAACACTTCACTGGCTACACGATTCTCTCGTCTTTTCACTTGACAAAAGTCATTTATTTTCACCTATACTGATAGATACTGTATCAGTGTCATTCACGAATGGTTAATAAGCTGTTAAAACGGCCAGTGGCAAAAGCCATACAGTTCATAGATGATATTTGTGGTGGAGGTAAACTTAATAAGAAATGTTAGTCAGTTTAACACAATGCTTAATGGTGTCCAGCGACATATTGAAACTTGGCGTGATGTTAATGAGCTAATGTTAAAATGCTATACCAATTCTGAAGTATAGCTTCGTAGTTAAAGACACAGTCTTGCACATGGGAGACCCAGATTCGAATCCAGGGTGGGCATCAACGATCATCACTTTTTATTGCGGGCCGGCTGAACTAGGCTTGCCTAGTTTCTTGTTTGTAGGTATTTTTGTTTTTTCATTGACAGGACAATAGGAAGCAGAAGCTAGGGAGACAGGCATGTAGAGAGAAACAGACTGGAAGGGCAAAGACATTTTGGCAGAGCAGTGGCTCAAACCCCTGTTGCCAGAGGGTGTATGTGTTCCTGAGTCCTGAACTTAGATCGTTACACCAAATATAGTGGGGGTTATTTGTTTTTTTTACATGCCAGTGCCCTTTCAGTCGCCTTTTCACTCAGCTCGGTTTCCAGCCTTAATAGGTCCCCATGGCTTCTCAAAGGGAACTGAACACTGAGATCCTCTATCTCCTCAGCAGGCTTTTTAGTCAATGCTTGGAGAAGCAAAGTGTGCTGGCGGAGCTGCACCTTTATCTCCTCCAGAGCAACCACGATCCTACGGTCCCGCTCTAAAAATTACAGAATGGAAATTTAAAGTATGATTTAAAGTATATTTATTACAGTATAGTAAAAACATGTTACATATAAACCAAATGCTCCAAACTTGATTTGTCCTCCTTACCGTGTTGACTAGATGATTCAGCGGATCTGAGAAGCTAATTGACAGAAAAGCTTTGTCATTTTACTGGATCTGAATTAGAAAATAATACATTTGCATAAAAAATGTTACTTGCCAAAATGAAGCATTCCAGGGGTCAGAGGCTTGCTCGTGCTGTCTCTTCCTTGACAGTCTAAATATTTTAGAATATAAAAAAACAATATTTGTCAGCAGCAGCATAGTTTTATGGCATTATTCAAGATGAATACGATCAAACAATTTCAGTTTTTAAAGTGTAAAACTTAAAGAACAAACTAATTGTACTGAGAGCGATGTGGGCCTTTTTATTTAAGTAAAGGACTGAGAGCACACAAAATGTGATTGCTAGTAATGCATTATAGTCTCATAGGTGACATAAAAAGCCCATGGCAGCATCTAATGAAGAAGCATTGTGGTTTTGATACTTGCCTGGCAGCAGAATTGGATGGCCCAGGTGATGAGGCACGGTCAGAGGTGTAGCTGTAAGGTGTGTGTTCTCTCTTTGTAGATTCCCTAAAAAGAGAATGATGTTAAGTATATATTTAAAATTAGATACAGTGGATATAAAAAGTCTACACACCCCTGTTAAAATGCCAGGTTCTTGTGATGTAAAAGAATGAGACAAAGATAAATCATGTCAGAACTTTTTCCACTTTTAATTTGACCTATAATGTGAACAATTCAATTGAAAAACAAACTGAAATCTTCGAGGGGGAAAAATGAAAAATAAAAACCTTACAATAACCTGGTTGCATAAGTGTGCACACCCTCTTATTACTGGGGATGTGGCTGTGTTCAGAATTAACCAATCACATTCAAACTCATGTTAAATAGAAGTCATTACACACCTGCCATCATTTAAAGTGACTCTGATTAATCACAAATAAAGTTCAGCTGTTATAATACGATTTTCCTGACCTTTTCTTAGTTGCATCTCAGAGCAAAAGCCATGGTCCGCAGAGAGCTTCCAAAGCATCAGAGGGATCTCATTGTTGAAAGATATGAGTCAGGAGAGGAGTACAAAAGAATTTCCAAAGCATTATATATACAATGGAACACAGTGAAGACAGTCATTATCAAGTGGAGAAAATATGGCACAACAGAGACATTACCAAGAACTGGACGTCCCTCCAAAATTGATGAAAAGACGAGAAGAAAACTGGTCAGGGAGGCTTCCAAGAGGCCTACAGCAACATTAAAGAAACTGCAGGAATTTCTGGCAAGTACTGGCTGTGTGCTACATATGACAACAATCTCCCGTATTCTTCATATGAATGGGCTATGGGGTAGGGTGGCAAGACGGAAGCCTTTTCTTACAAAGAAAAACATCCAAGCACGGCTGAAGTTTGCAAAAACAAACATCAAGTCTCCCAAAAGCACGTGGGAAAATGTGTTATGGTCTGATGAAACCAAGGTTGAACCTTTTGGTCATAATTCCAAAAGTTATGTTTGGCGCAAAAACAACACTGCACATCACCCAAAGAACACCATACCCACAGTGAAGCATGGTGGTGGCAGCATCATGCTTTGGGGCTGTTTTTCTTTAGCTGGAACCGGGGCCTTAGTCAGGGTGGAGGGAATTATGAACAGTTCCAAATACCAGGAATTTTGGCACAAAACCTTCAGGCGTCCGTTAGAAAGATGAAGATGAAGAGGAAGTTCACCTTTCAGCACGACAACGACCCAAAGCACACATCCAAACCCACAACAGCATGGCTTCACCAGAAGAAGATTAACGTTTTGAAATGGCCCAGCCAGAGCCCAGACCTGAATCCAATTGAACATCTGTGGGGTGATCTGAAGAGGGTTGTGCACAGGAGATGTCCTCGAAATCTGACAGATTTGGAGCGCTTTTGCAAAGAAGAGTGGGCAAATATTGCCATGTCAAGATGTGCCATGCTAATAGACTACTACCCAAAAAGACTGAGTGCTGTAATAAAATCAAAAGGTGCTTCAACAATGTATTAGTTTAAGGGTGTGCACACTTATGCAACCAGGTTATTGTGAGTTTTTATTTTTTATTTTTCCCCCTCAAAGATTTCAGTTTGTTTTTCAATTGAATTGTTCACGTTATAGGTCACATTAAAGGTGGAAAAAGTTCTGACATGATATACCTTTGTCTCATTCTTTTACATCATAAGAACCTGGCATTTTAACAGGGGTGTGTAGACTTTTTATATCCACTGTACTACATCTCTAGGAGAGGTGACACTTGCCTGGCAGCAGAATTGGATGGCCCAGATTAGAGGTGTAAAGGGAAGGCACGGAAGACTTTAAAGCATCTACGGCATTTGCTGTTAGCCTTGAAAAAGTATAATTCAACATGAGTATTCAATGTCTGTGGTAGATGGGATAGAGAATGGTTGACCTCTTGCACTGAATTTACCTTCGTTTCCTCCTGGCCTCCTCATCGGTTGTTTCAAGGTCTGACTTTTCTGTGGCTTTTTTCAATTTCTGTCGTGCATTTTCATGTGTCTTTGAAATGAAAGAAAAACTGAGTGGTCACAACAGAAATAAATATAATAAAATACACCATAATATTACATATGACAAAGTGTTTCAAAGAGTATACATACCAAATTCTTTTAAGAGTACTACTTCCAACTCATCCCAATCCTCATCAGGGTCCTCCTGGTCTATGATGGCTTTTTTGACCCTTTCATCAGTTTAAGGAGGCCAGAAACGTACGGTTTTATCAAGCCCTAGCCAACTACTGGCAACAATGCCCGTACTATTTTCTTCAATGAACTTAATGAGTGCAAACATTGTAGAACTGAAGTTTGTGAACAAAAAATGAAGCATTAGTTATTCTGAAATATAATATAAAATGAAAATAATCAAATATTTACAAGCCAAATTAAAAAGGTATATGCAGCACACTTCAGTAGGTGTGTACTAATGGAGTTACCGCATAACTGTTTTTGTGTGGCAAAATAACAACTTTGGTGTATTTGTCTGTGCTCTGCATTAGAGTTAGTTGGTGATCCAGGTCTGCAACTACAGCGATGTTAAGGATGGTAGAATCCAGAGGGAATTTGTAGAGCTGTTGTTGGAAAAGGAACTTCTGGCAGACAGAGACTGTGTCATCATCCAAGGAGACAATGTTCTTTACTAAAGAAAATTGCCATCCCTCATTAAAGCATTGTTTCCGTGACTGGTGGAAATCATGAATGTATTGTATGAATGTAATGTATTGCTGTGAATGGATGTTGTACACTATGTAGTCTCCATAGATGTCAGTAAAACGGTGGACAAATGCAGTGAGAAGGTTGTTAGCGTAATCACAGTACAGGTCACACAATGAGGGGGTGGACAGGATGGTGATGGCAATATGAAGGATGAGAAAATGGTGATAAAGGGTTTCGGGGATCTGACCTCTCAGAGCTAATGGCCTGGTATATAACAAGAAAGTTCTGAACTCAGTGGCCTTCCACCTATCCACTTCTGCCAGGGCTCTGCCACATCAAACAAACTCCTTTGGCACCCAGTTAATGTAAAATACAAGGCACACTGATATGTTGGTAATAGCCTATGCTGGTGATAGACGCTGTTTGATAGACGCTGTTGAGAAGACATTGTCTTCAACATTACTACTTCCATTCTTTAAAGCAATCGCTGTGAGTATTTTTTTTGCATTCTGTTGTGCATGCCTAAGAACAGTTCTTCTGGAATACAGCTTGGATTGTTCCATTTTAAGAAAAGTACATGTTCTAGGTATAGGATATACTACCTTGCCATGTCAGCTGTGGTTTCAATGTACTGTACATGCTGAAATACAAAGAAAAAGAAATTACAATACATTTTATTTCTGAAGTTATACAGTTTGTAATGTCTGCTATTACAGTAGCTTATGGACAGTCAAAACTAAATCTGACATTGTCCTAAAAGTAATTTCCTGTGTTTTATTATTATTTCAATATCACGCTTTTATGATGTATACACAGTCTTTGTATGGAGTATGGGGCATTATCAATATCTTGAAGTCTTGTCCTGCTCTACCCTTGTTCTCTCCCAGATTTAGACACTGCTACATTGCGTCTTTTTTATTTTAATCAAGTCAGTCAGCCAGTGATGTACCTTATCGGGACAACTGGCGTCATATACACAATCTGAAATACATATGTTGAATTTTTTGAGTTGATGTAAAATTACAGTCATGGTTAATAGTAGTTCATAAAACTTGGATGTTTGTTTTACATGCCATTTACAGTTCATTAATGGAAGGCTGTAAATATAGCAAATTGAAAACGTTTATAATTTTAACACAGATCTAAAACTAACATCCAGGGTCCAACATTAACTTTTTTCTCACTGGTCCTATCTGGTCAGATGGTCTTGAAATTTACTGGCCCAAACTAACTAAAAAACACAATACAATTGCATTGTACAGAAGTATTGAATGCAAATATCAAATTATCAGAATATTGATTTATACCACAGTTTTGCATGTAATGTGAGACGTGAGCTGATACAAGCAATTGCTGTTTACATAAGTATGATGCAACGCAAATCATTACTTTTTAATAAATAGTTAACAAAATATTACCATAAATGTCATTGTCATCTTTCCATGAAAACACTTGCATTTGATGTGACATAAAATACTGATAATAGTGGTCCGTGAATGGTTTCTCCCTCTTCAAATCATGGTAAGCGGTCGCAATTCGTTTTTCAATTTGGATATGAGCCACCTCATTCTTTCTGAGCAATACAGGCAACATGCTGCAGGGACTTAGCATGGCTGTCATGAACTGTTCGTTCACTTGAAAAACGACCCTACGATGCAATGTTTGGGTCCCGCTCTAGAATGCACTATGACCTATGATTGGTCAAAAAGACGACGTCGGTATTGTTGCACACCGAGGGGGGTAAAGGAGCGCGACAGATTCATGCGAGAAAAATCGAAAATTGAAGCGGAAAGAGTGACAAAGATGACAAGCAAACGTTTTCATACGACACTATGATTTTAAATGGGGATATTGTGCACTGGCCGGACTATCTTTGTGTACCTGGCCCGACGTCAGTTCTTAATAAACTAACAAACTTTCAACAATACAAATGTCAATAGAACACAATGCATTTGTCTGCTACCACTCGCCAGCATGAAATGTATCTTCTATATACAGTAATTTGTACCATGATCGGGGGAATTAATCTGCCACCTTTAAACTAATGTTAAACATCTAAAATAGAGTTAAACACGTGCCCTGTATAATACCCTGTTTATCTACTCCCCAGCGTGGCTGGTGAAACTGGCTACAAGCCAGTGTTGCCAATTCTCACGAGTCAAACAAGCAACCGCAGCTTCAAAAACAAGCCCAATACTTTTATAGCGTGTTACAGTCAGTGAATGAGCCTGCAACAGTTTGAAACGCAAAACGTATTTTAACATCAACAAGCAAATATTTATTTACAAAAAATAATCAAATGTCAACAACGCGTATATGGAGTTCAGGCACCATCCACTCATCACAGATCACCTGCGAGCAGAATATGAGAGGAGAGATGGAAAACGAGGGGAAAGGAGCACTAAGGGGGAGCGTAAAATACATTAGTACCATATGTATCTTGTTTTTGTTATAAACTAATAATAGATTCTGCTTTGCAGTATCTGCACAGAGCTTTACTGTAATCACGGACCACTTGATGTACACAGCCTTTGTTGTACTTTTTGCCATACTTGGACCACTTTGTTGGCTGCATCATTTGTGGAAATGTATCTAGTGCTGTGCCATCTAATGTCATGAATGATGACTCATCATCACTGCCATACTAAGTGTCTATAATATTCAATACATCTACCATACTGTTCATACTCCCCATCCTACTCTTTCAAAAAATTGCTGCTAGTTTACATTGTTATGTATATTATTGCCATACTTGCCATAGGCCTATCTATAATTTCAATACCACCACCAATATTGCTGCTAGTTTACAGTACTCTTTCCCTACTGCTGCTAGTGTATAGTGTTATGTATATTATTGCTTTCTCTTCTTGCTATATTTTTGCTCTGTATATATTTTTCTTCTTAATTCTCACTACGTAGTTGTAGTGTGCTATGTCACCATTCATTAGCTTATTACACTCATATGTATCTATAATATTCAATAATTCTACCAAATTGCTGCTAGTTTACATTATGTATATTACTGCCTTACTTGCCATATATATTATCAATTATAGGCTAATACCCAGATTGCTGCTAGTTTACAGTACACTCTTTTAAACTGCTGCTTGTGTGCAGTGTTAAGTATACTGTTGATTTATTTTTTTTGTCTGGCTATATTTTTGCTTATACATTCTTCTTAACTCTCACTACGGTAGGTAGCTGTCGGGTGCCATGTCACAAGAATTTAATTGTTCAGGAAGACACTGTGTCGCTCGGTGCATTTGACAAATAAACGTTGAAACTTGTAACATCGCTTGGAATTCTAACTTGATTTTTCGCCAGTGGGAGGGAGGTGGGGGCGGGAAAGATCCACGTGGGGATTTGTGGTAGAGTGAATTACACTACAGCACTTACATTATTGTGAGGCTGTGAGCAGAGTGTTAATCAATGCATTTAGGAAAAGTAGCGACCATAAATGTACAAAAACGAAGTCGCTTGTTAGATTTTCCTAACAAGTGACCAAACCTTTTAAAACAAGCCCAAAAAACTGCAACCCGCGACACGTAATTGTTTCAAGCGACTTCAAATGAAAATAAGACCAAAGTCGAGTATTATAAGCGGACTTGGCAACACTGCTTCAAGCATATACTGAGTAATACCACATTTGGCACATTTTATGCTCTGGTAATAATTTACATAAAATTTGCATCCAGAAACGTTAAAACCACAAATCATCAATTTAGATTTTGCTTGCTTGTCGTTAGTTAAAAAAATTTGATGGCATCTTCTGCAAAAACGATGGATAGACACTAAACTAGACGATGTAAAATGTTGCTAAAAAGGAATTAAGGCAGATTTGGCGCGCAAAATCTAAAGCCCTACCCTTACAGAAAAACCACATGAATTTCACATGTGAAAAATCACATGTGGTTTTTAGACACTTCACATGTGATTTATTAAAGCATTCCACATGTGGAGTTTCACATTACTTTTCACGTTGAAATTCACATTACTTTTTACATGTGGAATTTCACATTACTTTTCACATGTGGAGTTTCACATAACTTTTCACATTTACTTTTTATCTTAGCTTTCAGCACTGTCACTTTCACATTGACAAGATTCAACATTACACTACCCCCTCTCTTGTGTTCCATATTGATACCAATACAAATAAAATAAATGAGAGCAATATGTAATGTAATTAAAAAGGTTTATTTCAAAGAAGTGGATGCTGATAAAAATCTGAAAAAATCTGAAAAATCCAAAGAGAAAATCCACAGAGACGTCTGTGAGAAGATCCAAAGAGATGTCCTAATCAACAAGTGTCAGACATGGAGCAGGTGATGTATGGAAATACACAAGAATAGATTTTTAAGGCTAAACATTCCATTCCCTTTGGGCCATTCAAAATAAGGCTTACTGCTACAAAAAACATTTTTAAGGCATTCATATACATTCACTGGCCACTTCATTAGGAACTCCTTTTCAACTGCTCATTAACGCATATATCTAATCGGCCAATCACATGGCAGAAACTGAACGCATTTAGGCATGTAGACGCATTTATGGTCAAGACGATCTGCTGAAGTTCAAACCAAGCATCAGAATGAGGAGGAAAGATGATTTACAGTTCTGCTCAAAAGACCTGCGTAACAAGGTAATGGAAATATATTAAGATGGAAAAGGATATAAAAAGATATCCAAAGCCTTGCAAATGTCAGTACTGTTCAATCTCTTATTAAGAAGTGGAAAATTCAGGGATCTCTTGATACCAACCCAAGGTCAGGTAGACCAAGAAAGATTTCAGCCAAAACTGCCAGAAGAATTGTTCTGGATACAAAGAAAAACCCACTGGTAACCTCAGGAGAAATACAGACTGCTCTGGAAAAAGACGGTGTGGTTGTTTCAAGGAGCACAATACGACAATACTTGAACAAAAATGATAAGCATGGTCGAATTGCCAGAAAGAAGCCTTTACTACGCCAATGCCACAAAAAAGCTGGGTTACAATATGCCCGACAACACCTTGACACGCCTTACAGCTTCTGGCACACTGTAATTTGGAGTAATGAGACCAAAATAGAGCTTTATGGTCACAACCATAAGCGTTATGTTTTGGAGAGGGGTCAACAAGGCCTATTGTGAAAAGAATACTATCTCCACTGTGAAGCATGGTGGTGGCTCACAGATGTTTTGGGGGTGTGTGAGCTCTAAAGGCACGGGGAATCTTGTGAAAATTGATGGCAAGATGAATGCAGCATGTTATCAGAAAATACTGGCATACAATTTGCAATCTTCTGCACAAAAGCTGCGCATGGGACCCTCCAGTTAACCCACCAGTGGTTACAACAGATAAAGGTGAAGATTCTGGTGTGGCTATCACAGTCTCCTGACCTTAATATCATCGAGCCACTCTGGGAAGATCTCAAACGTGCGGTTCATGCAAGACGACCAAAGACTTTGCATGACCTGGAGGTATTTTGCCAAGATGAATGGGCAGCTATACTACCTGCAAGAATTCGAGGCCTCACAGACAACTATTACAAAAGACTGCACGCTGTCATTGTTGCTAAAGGGAACAATACACAGTATTAAGAACTAAGGGTATGCAGACTTTTGAACAGGGGTCATTTAATTTTTTTCCATTGTTGACATGTTTTGTTTTATGATTGTGCCATTCTGTTGTAAACTACAGTTGAATATGAATCCCATAAGAAATAAAAGATGTGTTTTGCATGCTCACTCATGTTTTCTTTAAAAATGGTACATATTAGCAATTCTCCAAGGGTACGCAAACTTTTGAGCACAACTATAAGTGATTTTGAACGTGGCATGTTGCACCAACGGCCAGAATAAATTCCTTGTTAGTTGTGAAACTTGGCAATAAAACTGTTTCTGATTTTGATTAGTGCCAGGTGGGCTGATTTGAGTATTTCAGAAAGTGCTGATCAACTTGGATATTTCTGCACAACTATCTCTACGGTTTACAGGAAATGGTCCGAAAAAGAGGAAATTCAGTGAGCGGCAGTCCTCTGGGCGAAAATGTTTGTTGATGGCAGAGGTCAGAGGTCAATGGCCAGACAGGTTTGAGCTGATAGAAAGGCAACAGTAACTCAAATAACTACTTGTTACAACCAAGGTATGCAGAAGAGCATCTCTGAATGCACAACACATTGAACCTTTAAGCAGATGGGCTACAGCAGCAGAAGACCACACTGGATGCTACTCCTGTCAGCTAAGAATAGGAAACTGAGGCTACAATTTGCACAGGCCCACCAAAATTGGACAATAAAAGATTCCCTGGTCTGACGAGTCTCGATATCTGCTGCGATATTCAGATGGTAAGGATTTGGTGTAAACAACATGAAAGCATGAATCCACCCGCCTTCTATCAACGGTTCAGGCTGGTGGTGGTGTAATGGTGTGGGGGATATTTTCTTGGTACACTTTGGGCCCCGTAGTACCATTGAACATTGTTTAGACGCCAGAGCCGACTTAAGTATTGTTGCTGACCATGTCCATCCCTTTATGACCACAGTGTACCCATCTTCTAATTGTTACTTCCAGCAGGATAACGTGCCATGTCACAAAGCTCACATCATCTCAAATGTTTTTGAACATTACAATGAGCTCACTACTCAAATGGTCTCAACAGTCATCAAATCTCAATCCAATAAAGCACCTCTGGGATGTAGTGGAACAGGATATTTGCATCATGGATGAGCAGCCAACAAATCTGCAGCAACTGAGTGATGCTATAATGTCAATATGGACCAAAAACCCTTCGTAATGTTTCCAGCACCTTGTTGAATCTATGCCACGAAGAATGAAGGCAGTTCTGAAGGCAAAAAGGGGTCCAACCCGTTACTAGCAAGGTGTACCTAATGAAGTGACCGGTGATTGTATTTATGCATATGTTTCTAGTATAAAGTCGTATATTTACCTTAGGGTCCTCCTTGACTTGATCCTCATATCTTTTAATTTTTGTGCCATACACGCCTTAATTTCAGTGACCTCCACCTGTGGATATTCCTTTTTGACTCTGATGCTGAGGTTCCTCCTGAGGTGAGGGAGAAGTTGTGCTCTTTAGGCTGCAAAATCGTGTCATTGCTTTTTACAACACAGGTATAACACAAATACTAATCTCACACACAGGACGACACGCAACCTGAAAACAATGACGACGAACGGGACATCTATTTTGACTCTGATGCGAAGGTTCCCCCTGAGGCGAGGGAGAAGTTGTGCTCTTTAGGCTGCAAAATCATGTCATTACTTTTTTCAACACAGGTATAACTCAAATACAAATCTCACACACAGAACGACACACAACCTGAAAACTATGATGACGAACAGAACTTTTCTGAACAACCCAGCATTGACGAACAAGACATAGATGAGTCTGACACAGAAGAAAATGTATCCAACTTGAATTCTCCATTGTATCAAGGAGCATTTGTGACCCTAGGACAAACAATTCTGTTGCTCACGGCATTTGTTGGTATCTCTGTTCTGACTCAAGAAAGATTAGTGTCAGCGATTAGATCAGACGGAGACGAAGCAGAAGGCGGAGACGATGACTGTTGATTCATATATTTTAATGACGGTGGCTGACTTGTGCTCATGAATAGCGAGACAATAACACACAAAGACAGAGGGAGCAGAGGGAACATATATACTGGAGGGGAAATGACTGGATGATGATCAGGTGCGCTAAACAAGACAACAG
>JACXGI010010660.1:0-27047 GCA_016801175.1 Esox masquinongy
TGCAAATGAATTGAAATAAACTTTAAAAAATCAAATAGTGCAAGAAAACGTGTCCAGCAACAGATATTGTAAAATCAGAGTATTTGAATGTGAAAAAGTACAAAATAAACATAATACAATACAAAATAAACATGGGCTAGAATGGCAGTAATATACATAAGTGTGACCTAGCAGCAATCGATAGTTATTGAATATTATAGTTACATCAGTGCAATAAGCTTATGAATGGTGGCATAGCACACTACAACTACAGTCAGAATTAAAAACATTCACACACAGCTTTAAAAATATTAAGAGGATAATGCGATCATATACATAACACTGTATATACCAGCAGTTTCAAAAGAGTACTGTAGATTAGCAGCAATATTGGTTGAGCTGGTGCTGTCATTCATGTTCACGGCAGATCCCTTGTACCGCCGCGACATCTTCTCCCACCTGCACGGTCAGCTGCCCCTTTCAGGTACCTGGTGACCTGGTTCTGGACAGCCTCGCCAGTGGCATCCCGGTTGGAAGGATTCTTCCTTATGGGTCCTGTAATACAGTATTGTACTTAAATGGTCTGACATGATTTTGAGAATTGCACGACATTCAACACAAATGAAATGTTTCATGAAGACAACATGCTAGCGCAACTATAGTCTTGTTTTTACCTGATTGTAGAGCCAGCTGTGCCCTCAGCTCGACATTCTCTTCAGTCAGACGTTTATAAGAAGCTAAAAAGCACAATGAAATGTCAATAGTTTAATAGTGAAATAAACAAAACTGCCAAATACATGTAATTTCAGAAAGGCGGTACAGTATTGCATTTTAGTAAAGGGCACACATTCAGACAAATGCAGGTTCATGAAGACAAGATGCTAGTGTAACTATAGTCTTGTTTTTACCTGATTGTAGAGACAGCTGAGCCCTCAGCTCGACCTTCTCTTCAGTCAGCAGCTTGATCTTCTCCAAATGTTCTGAAAGTAAAGACAAACAGTTAATTATTCAGTCCTAAATATCTGGTTATTTTACACTCAGAACTCAAATCGCAGTGTCCGCCAAAATGTTCATTCTTACCTTCATGTGCAGAGCTAAAACTTCCCCCAACCTTTGCCTTCTTGCCCTTAAAAATAAATTGAAATTGACAAATAAAATTGGAAGCAACATGCTTTAATAACAAGTTAAGCATCTGGGTTAAGTGAATGAACCTTTAGGATGCTTGCTCCATCCTAAAAATAAACATAAAAGTTGGTGAACAGGTAAATATGGTGAAACCATTTAAACATTGCAGCAATTACGAGATCAACATGTAATTCACATACCTCCAGGGCTGCAATCCACAGGGTGTTGTGGTGTAGATGTGCGTCCTTGGGGTGGTAGGGGCCCACGCTGGAATGATATTCGCTCCTCTGGCGATACACACGTCTGGTCTCTCACGTGTCTAGGAAAAGTTAAGGTTTTGTAAGCATTTACCCTGCAAAACATATTTTCATTCCAAGTTTCAAATTGTTATTACGTTTTCAAATTCATCTGCATGCTTGATGAGCTTATAAGGGACAGCCTCCCAGGTGTCTTCAGGTGGTGAACAAGTTCTGGCAAACTTGTCGTGGCTGAAGGACTTCCTGCTGGTGATGCTGTGTGATGGTCAGTAGCAAAGTCCCCCTTTGAGCCATAGGCGTGGAACTACTGCCACACAGTCATCCTCCTCCGGGAACAAAACTAAAGAAAACGTTATGACCTGAAAGAAAAGAGGTTTAGAAAAACTGTAGCATAAGACACACACAGGCTAGCTAAGAACACTGTGGATACACAAAGACACAAGACACCTCAGCAACGGAATTGTAACAAGTGAAGGTTTAGCTAGTCTAGCTAAATGTTACTGCCAAGAGTAACATTATCCACATGATGTGGATAACGTTACACAAAGAAACACGATTTAGCTAACGTTACGTATCAGTTGATACAAGTTACAAGAACATATATTATGTAACATTCTAACTTGTTGATACACTAAGAAACACGATTTAGACAAGTTAGCTAACAATGTTACCTTACCTGTTCAACTGTTGATATGCGAAAAAGAACAAAACATCCAAACTTGAGGATAAACATAGAAACAAAAAATAGTAAGCTACCAAACTTGTGGACACACGAAGAAATACAAGGGTTACTGTAGGTATTTCATCTCAGGCCAACACTGTTTTTTTCAATCTCAGTTTCTATAACTTGTTTTCCCACCAATGGTTTAGAACTTGTGTTCAGCAACCAGTGATTTTGACTAAAGAATTTGAATGTTAATAGAATATTGCAAACAGTCATTGTTTCATACAAAACAGTCATTACGTTCTTACTCAGTAACCTAACAATACTTAGTTATTTATAATAACGCAGAACAGAACTCACCATAGCTATGTAGGTGACTCGCCGTTCAATAATTTTCAGTCCGATGTCGAAAAAAATCTTCATCTTCATTTGTTTTGGGAGTTCATCAAATTGTAGTAAAACAATGTCATAATCCACATGTTGTATTGTCCAATTCAGAGCATATAGCTTATACCTTACACCCTTTGAAAAAGAGTTGTTCCTTTTCCTGAATGAGACTTAAAGAACCTAGTCACTAAAATGATCCAGTTTTCACATTACTAGAACGTGGGATTCCTAGCTTGCAAAATGGCGATTGTCTTGCCTTACGTGTAATTCACATTCGCTACAGCGCCATCTACAGACACGGCGGTGTTTAAACACAGTAAAGAACTGTCCCCCATGAAGCGATTAAATTGCGAGGCTATAGGCGAGTAGTAGAGCCGGTACCATGTAGTGGAAACAGGCCATTAGTTCGGGAAAAAAATTATGGTAAGCAATGGCGAGAGACGGTTGTTTCTATGTGTTTACTGTACATGTCTACACAAAGGTCCTTTACACAAGCAATAGTGCATAAGTCAAAGTCTATTTTATTTATAAACTACCAATTTTGACCAAAATGCTGTACACTATGATTTAACAATATTAAAATAAATTTAATACAAATAATCAGTACACGAATAAAAGGGGTACAATAGCATCTCTGCTGGAAGAAAATGGCAACACAAGCAGATATAGCAGATCACAGCGCATGCCCTCTCTTCGGCGGCTAGCCACCAGCGTAAAGCAGTCGGGCTGCTGGTGGAAAGCCGCCTGAGATGCAAATTAGCTGATGCAAATTGAGATCAGGAGAAAAGCGGCAAAAGCTGGTGGCCCGCTGGCTGTAGGACATTATAGCCTCCTGCGGCCCGCCAGCAGCAAAACACCGGCAGGCCGCCATCGATTGTTCACTGGGTTATTTCGGAAATTAGCTACCTACTTGTCCAGTCATTCATCCAGGTGTGTGTGTGACTATGACCAGCTATTATGGGTAGGCAAAAAAGTGATTTGGACAACCCAGTCCATCAGTACAGTAAGACTGCTAAACAGCACAGTGGCTGTCCACCTGCACTCAAACTATCTGCACTTACATTGCTGCTACTATTTATTTATTGAATCCTGCTGCTAAGCTACTTTACATTTCACTGTACTGTTTTTACCTGATGTATCAAGTGCATGTGAAAACTTTAATTTAATTTGGTTTGATATAGTATGTGTTTATTAGAGACTAACCAGACCAGTTTAGCACAAGGTCAGAGTTTCCCCATTTGAATACTTAAATAGCTGGGTTGGGTTAAGGCCTAAGAGGGTGTGAACTATGCTGAATGGGCGTAAACAAAGACCCGCTCTCTGGCAAGTGTGAATCTTTCAAGGCTTTTTTCTCAGAACTAAGAGCAGATTATCAACTTTTAAAGCAGCATATATTTCCCATAACTTTATCAAACAGTGTTGTATTATATACCATTACAAAGCTCTGAATCTGGACCTTTATATAAAATGTAAAAAACAGCAAAACAAAAATTTTGCGATAAGACCCTATTCCTGAATTCTGTCACGTGTTCATTTTAGTTGAAAAGTTGATGCTTGTTTACTTCATTACTATGCAATTAAAATCAACTCAAATTATATTTGTAACAGCAAAAACAAGTAAAAATCACTGTCACTGTATGCAAAAATGAGACGAGTCATTTTTGCAAAAATTGCATCAGTCACAAAGTAGCATCAGTAGACTCAGCAACTGTTCAATTAGTTGTCATGATGAATTGCATGAAATTATCAATATGTAGATATTTTTCAAATAACATAGTTGTAGTCCTATGCGTAACTAATCAAATGCTATGCAAACAAACATCAATGGAGTGCACAGTTTATCATATCGTAGCATTCACATGAATTATACAAATACTGTAATAATATCAGTGATGTATGAGGTTAAAAAATAGTTTGTGAACTGTAACTTCCATGGGCCTTTGAGGTAAGACCATCATGCACAGAGGGAAACAACATGCATTACATTTGCAATAGTGTTTTCTATGGATTTTTAATGTGGCCTATAGAGATGATCGACCATGGGAAAATGTTTAAATTGACATTTGATTTGTAACAGCATTTCTCATGACCCAACCCCAAAGTTTGTGGACCACAGGGCAGGTGTCGCGCACCATTTTACACCATTGTGTTTGTCTGAGTTTTTTTTTGTGGTGATTTAAGCCTGAATCCGAACTTGGGGTGTTTGTTATCACATCAGGCTCTCTGACTGTGGGGTGATATGTCGATTGTAAAATGGTCCTGTGTGTATATAAATGCACACTCAATGCACGAGATTATGCAAAAGTGAAATAATGGTGTTATTAGACGAGCAAATTCCAGGCGATTCCAGACAAAATAGGCCAGGGACTGAATTTAGAAGCAAAACAAATTGCCTTTCCATAAATCAAACAACTAATTTCCTCTAACCGTACCAACCTTACCATTAGTATCATTTGGAAGGTATGCATTAATTCAATGTTTCATTGTAAATGATGACTTGCGTTTGATATAAAGCGCTGCACAAAGGTGATTCTCATCTTCAATTACTGTAAGCCTACCAGCAGCATGAAATGTGTGACTTATTTCACTCATTAAAATGCAAATCCTTTTATAAGATTTTTGACATGTGTTTTTCTGGATTTTTTTGCTGTTATCCTGTCTCTCACTGTTTGTTTATGGAGCCTTCACAGATGTGCAAGTCACCCATTCCATGTGCACGAATGCACCCCCATACCATCAAAGATGCAGGCTTTTGAACTGTGCACTAATAACAAGGCCCTTTCCTTGCCAACAAGGCCCTTTCCTTGCCGGCATTGATTGTGTAAGATCTCTTCATTAATCAGACTTTTGATTATGGGAAAAAAATTCTATCTATTCTGATGGGTAATGTATATCATGAGTTTTACCTGACTTGACAGTGATATATACAGTAACAGATTACCTTTAGTACTTCAAACAGTCATTTTGAAAGACTTGTCTTGGACTAACTGATTGTTACAATGAATAAACTGAAATAATTGTACTATGTTATATTTTGATTACTTAACCAATATACTCATTTTATGTCAAAAACGTAGTTGGTGAAACCATAATCTTGTGGTGAACAATGTTTGGAAACCAAATAAAAAGCAAAATCAGTTGTTTTGAATGCAATATTTAATGGGTTACTAGTATGATCAGTTGACAGTTTTGTCCTAAGAGTTTTGAAAGACCACAACATACCATTGATAATAGTAACAAAGCAACTAAAAAAAATTGTAACACATAAGAATAGGTCTTTATTTACACTACTGTTCAAAAGTTTGAGGTCGCTTAGAAATGTCTTCATTTTCCATGAAATCATAAATGATCATAAATTGAATAGAAAATATATCAAATTGAATATGAAATATAGTAATTGACAAGGTTAGAAATAATGGCACTCATTCATGAAACCTCAGAAAAGATCTCAGATTCTCCGAAAAACTCAGCACGGTCATGGAACACTTGTTCGCATCAGCCCAGAGGCGTGGTCCTTTAGAAGAGCAAGCTCTGCCATAATTAGGGTAACTGCTCAATGCACAACCATTGGTTAATTTATACTCTCACTAGTCAATTTAGGACCTGTTAGCTAATCAAGATGCCATCCACCAAAATTGCTGCACCTCCAGTCACCACTCTGTCAAGCCCCTGAAATTTGCAGATGACACCACCCTCATCTGACTTATTTCTGATGGAGACGAGTCTGCCTACAGGTGGGAGATTGACAATCTGGTGTCCTAGTGCAGTTATAACAACTTGGAGCTCAACGCCCTAAAGACTGTGGAGATGATAGTTGTCTTCAGGAGAAGCCCAGCTGCCCTTCCCCCCATCGCCATGGGTGGCTCCCCAGTTAAACTTTCATCAATATCTGTGTCTGTGACCATGGCAACAGTGACGTCGATGCAACCTGGGAATAACAGTTTATTATTCTGTTTAAATGTACACATTTAGCCTAGTTTATACAATTCTTAAAATTCTCTCCACATGTTGCATTGGGAAAGCAGTGCATGGAAAGGCTATGATTTTCACCTTATAATGGTGTGATTCATGGCTAATCGGGTGCGAGAATTCAATGCTCAGATAAAGCCCCGCCTCCATGCCAAAAGAGGCTCAAAACCTGGTTTTGAGAAAACATGACTTGAACGAAGGTGGGAAGAAATTGTAATCGTAAGAAGAAGCGAAAGTGGAAAAAACATGTTTGAATGTTTGAAGACATTTTAAGATCGGACATGAAAATCCATTTAATGATTTTAGCATACACTTTTTCCATGCCTGAATCTATTTTTTTCATACGATTGAATTTAGTTTTTTCATACTGTGAAATATTTCAGTTACGTTTTTCTTTTCTTACAGTCAATACATTTGAGCTCAATTTGGCTCCATATAAGTGACCCCAAATATTTGAACGGTAGTGCATACATACACTACAGGTCAAATGTTTTAGTAAACCCCCTCTGTTCCAGTTTTTATTGAATTTTAAGAATTTCAAGTCCAGTGAATAACCTGAAAGGGTACAAAGGTAAACAGCAAACTACCAGAGGTTAAAAAAAAAAGTTTAGTTTACCGAAAAACTGAAAAATTATGTACATTGTAGAGTTACAAAAACAGCCTTTTTCTGGGAACAAGTAATGGGTTAACAACTTACAGCTGTTCTGCAGCAATTGTAAATTAAGCCTTGAAAGTTGATGCTAACAATTCCTACAGTTGTCCAAACTTTTGTTCATTAATTAAAAATCCTTAAAAAGGAGTGTTGGATCAGACTGTGTTACTACACCCTCTTAATCATTGTTTGGACAATATTGTACTGCAGGAAGTAGCATATCACTATCATAATGGCAAAGAAGCCAATTAAGAAAACAATGACAGACCATTATAACCTTCAAAAGTGTCTGTCTTTCCTTTAGAGAAGTTGTAAAGAAAGCCAAGCTGGCAGTGAGTAGTTTCCTACACCTTCAAAGGGTATTTGGAAACTGGAGGAAACACTGACAAGAGGTCTGGCAGACCCAAAGCCACAACAGAATCAGAAGATACGTTTTTCAACAGTCAACAGCTTCCATGATAGGCTCAGAAGAACAATAGCTTTTAACACAGCTTCAAGTAAGCAAGTCTCAGTTTTAACTGTGAGGAGAAGACTTCGAGCTGCAGGTTTGACAGGGTTTTTGTACACAATTGAGTGGACCAAAAGGTTTCCTAGTGTGTGACACCAACTGTTAAACATGGAGGTGAAAGCGTGATGGTCATGGGCTCTTTTGTTGGATCCAGAGTCGGCGACTTACAGAGAATGAGTGGCACCCTGAACCAAAATGGCTACCACAGCATTTTGCAGTGCCATGCAGTACCCTCTGATTTACGCCTAGTTGGTCAGAGTTTCATCCTACAACAAAATAACTACCCAAAACATACCTCCAGGATATGTCTGAACTACCTTAGAAGTAAAGACAGAGACAGTAGGCTTCAAATCATGGAATGGCCAGCATAGTCGTCACACTTAAACCCTATCGAGCTGGTTTGAACTGAAAGCTAAAAAACCTACAAGTGCAGTGGTGGTTCTAGCTTGTATGGCTCCCTGGGTGAACCCCCCATTCAGCGCCACCCCCCATAAATATAAATATCTATACAAAAATAAGTCTCATATATCAAAAAGAACAAAGACAAATAAAAATAAATTGTAGTATGTACATACAAATAAAAAGATAATAGAATTTTTACACTATTATCCTATTGCTAACAAACAACATACATATAAAACTAAATTGCACAAAGCCTAGACGGCTCCTCATCCTGGCCAGTGTCAGAGGGTGCTCCAGAATCATTCAGAAGTGCCTCTGAATTCACATTGAAATACAGTATAGGAGTCTGACACCCTAAATACATTTGCTGCACATTTAAATATACTGTACATGTCATTATGCATAATTTATCAAGTGATGAAACTGTGAAATTATTAAACTAGTTGGTGTCACATAATCCAAAGTCCTCTCTCTCTCACTTTATCACGGACACCCATTTTTTTTAATTATTGACTGCACCTGTTTTCCCACATCATGGACCCTATTTAAGTTCAGCTTCCCCAATGTTTCTTGTCAGTCTTTGTACTGGTTTTACCCATGTGTTACGTTGTTTTGTTTTCTCTTATCCTGTGATTTAGTGTAGTTTTTGTCATGTTTTAGTTCCTTTATTAAGTGTCGTCTGTTCTGCCTACGCTTGTTTCCTGCGTTACCATGATTCAACGTTGCAGTTGGACAGAAAACAGAATGTCGTCACCCTATGTGTAATAGCATAGCAAGCAACATAGGCTAACAAACATAAGAATTATACTACCCTATTTCATTACATGCAGTGACGCCGATAGGAGGGGACAACCGGGAACGATGTCCTGGGCCCAGGCCTGGGGGGGTGCCCATTTTGTTGGCTTAATTATAATTATTAATTTGTCAATCTTAGTATTCAGTACTATCGAGAAAGTTACACAGTTTTTAAACAGAAGAATTGCATTGATGAAGGGATTCAAGTATTTTCTTTTTGCCGTATTTTTCTATACAGTGTTATGATTCAACCTTTTTCTGTAAAAAATGGTTTGTTCTACCAACAGGCAATGAGTTATACTCAAACACCAACAGCCAATCAGAATGATACCCTAATACCAGTGCCAACACAATTCCAGCCAATTCTGTACCAGCAATCCCATTCCAGCCATTCACCTTCTGCGAGGCGGGCTTACCTCCTTGGAACTGGCTGATGAAAGTATCAAATGGATAGACAGGCTACGGCAGTTCTCGCTACCTGGGATGCAACACTGGGACTCAAGACTGCGGGCGGTCGACCTTTTAACTAGGCTTTTCCGTTTTTTGTAATTAGAATAAAAAACAAGACAGATGATTGTAACCACTGTGTCGTGTCATTTCTCTGTTCAGCTCTGAAATCAATGCACGTTACGTTATTAATACGCACTAATAGAGCGCGTTATACGAACGCCAGCGTATCATATTTAACGAACGCTACGAAAACGTATCATTCGTTACGAATTTTAACAAAATGTTTCAGCCGTGTTTTGCACCAGCAATGTTCAGATCAGAAGGCAGACAGCCTACCCATTGCTCCACACAGGGTATAGATAAAGGACAAGTAACAGTATTACCAAGGTCGCTAGAATATGAAATGAGTGCATTTTAACATTACAATTAGGTTAACGTTAGGTATCATAGCACTGGGGTTAAGGTTACAGTTAAGATTTTGGTTTGGCCTAAGGTTAGAAAACGAAAAAGGTTAGGTTAAGTTTTGGTTAGGTCTCAAAACACTGGGATTAAGATTAGGGTTAAGGTTTGGGTTAGGATTAGAAAGAAAATCACTTAAAACATATTAATGTTGTAACACCACTACTCGCCTCCTCCGATCACAAGTTCCTGTCTGGAGCAGTGGGTAGCGCACCCATCTGTAGAGGGAAGGTTCCTAGTTTGAAACAAGGCCTACCGTTTTTTTTCTGGATTATTACTCTAACGTTATTTTACTTAACGTAATATATCTTACGAAATCGCCTGGCTAAGAGTTACGTAAAATAGTCTGCGTAATCCTTCTGAGACCAGGTTGGAGTGTCAGACACTTAAATTCCTGCATTCTGGTGAATTTGTATGCACACATTTGTGGTTTTTATGCATCAATTTCCAAGTCTTTGGCTACTCTCAACATGAATGTAATGGAAATAGAGTAAAAAAGAGTAAAGAACAGTTGCGTCAATTATATTAAGGATTAAAACATCAGATCTTAAACATGGGCAAGAAGTTTGGTCTTTCAAAATAAACTATTTCGTATATTTGGAAGAAGCAGGAACCCACCATCCAGGAAGGAGTAACCTAGCTTTTTCTGTTGCGGTTCCCATGCTCTGGAATAGTCTCCCATACCACAGTAAGTCCCGTTCCACCACTGACAACATATCAAATTTAAAGACCCACCTTTTTTCTCTTACCTTTAGTTCAGTCTGAGGTTGTCCCTTGGTTTTTGTCAAGTTCACTCTTTACTTATTTTTAACATCCTCTTACTGTGTTTAAATATGTTGTTAGTTTTATTCAATTTCTCTTAACTTCTTATTGTATTACTTTGATCTGGATTTCATCATTTTTGTTATCTTAAGTGTTTTCCATTTTAATATTGCCCTCTACACTGCGTGCACAATTATTAGGCAAGTGAGTAATCTGATCATATTATTATGTCTATGCACATTTTCCAACACCAAACCATATAAACTTGAATGCTCATTGGACTGAATCATTTTCAGGTGATATGTATTTGTGTAATGAGGGAGGGTGTGGCAACAGTGAATAACACCTTGTATCAAGGTGTGCATAATTATTAGGCAGCTTCATGACCTCAGGTAAAATGGGCCAAAAAAGAGATTTAACTGACACTGAAAAGTCATAAATGGTAAAATACCTTTCAGACGGTTGCAACACTCTTGAAATAGCTAAACTATTGAGGCGTGACCATCGGACACTCAAACGTTTTGTTGCAAATAGTCAACTGGGGTGCAAAAAATGCATGAAGAAAAGACACAAATTAATTGCAAAAGACTTGAGAAGAATTTAACGTGAAGCTACCAGGAACCCATTAACCTCCACTGCCACCATATTCCAAAACTGCAACATACCTGGGTTGTCCAGAAGTACAAGGTGTCAAGTGCTCAGAGACATGGCCAAGGTCAAGAAGGCTGAAAAAGACTACCACTGAATAAGATTCACACGTTGAAGAGTATAGATAGGGCAAAGAAATACCTGAAGACAAATTTTTCAAAGGTTTTATGGACAGATGAGAGTGACTCTTGATGGACCAGATGGATGGGCCTGTGGCCATCACTGGACACAGGGCACCACTTTGAGTCAGGCGCCAGCAAGGTGGAGGAGGGATACTGGTATGGGCTGCTATCATTAAGGATGAGGTAGTTGGACCTTTTCGGGTTGAAGATGGACTGAAACTCAACTCCCATACCTACTGCCAGTTTCTGGAAGATACTTTCTTTAAGCAGTGGTACAGAACAAAGTCCTCAGCATTCAAGAAGGCCAGGTTCTTTATGCAGGACAATGCAATCACATGCATCCAAGTACTCCACTGCTTGGCTAGCAAGCAAGGGCCTCAAAGATGCCCGAATAATGACCTGGCCCCCTTCCTTACCTGACTTAAATCCTGTTGAGAACTTGTGGACCCTTGTCAAATGTGAGATTTACAGTCAGGGAAGACAATACACCTCTTTGAAGAGCATTTGGGAGGCTGTGGTTGCTGCTTCAGCGAAAGTAGATCGTGAACAGATCAAGAAACTGACAGACTGCATGGATGGAAGGCTTATGGCAGTTATTGAAAGAAGGATGGCTATATCGGTCACTGATTTTTGAGAGGCCAGAACTGTTATTTAATTTTAATTTTGTTACTTATTTGTTGCACTTACTCTAAAAATTGTGAATAAACAAGTGAGTTGGAGGAATTATTTTTGTAATTTAGTTGCCTAATAATTCTGCACACTAATTGTTGCCCAATAATTGTGCACACTTATGTATTCCTCTGACAAAGATCAAAACTCTTTTCCTTTGTTAAACATTTAGGTTTGAGGTTCAATGATATTTTGGATTGACTGAGAGCATTGTGTTTGTAAAATACATCTTGAGGAATATGATTTGCCTAATAATTAAATAGGCTAGGGTGGGCCCTGAGTTCCCCATAATTGGAAGAAACTACCTCTTCTCTTTAATTTAGGTTTTGACTAAGTGTTAACATTTGTTACAGGCAAAATACAATAACCTCATTAACTATCCCATATATTAATCAGACATCACATGCCATATACCGGCACATTGAGGTTTCTTTAATAAGCAAATAAAAATATATTAAACTCAATTAAAAGTTCAACTTAGTAACAGTTTCCATAGGATCTATTTATCAAAGCATTTCCTCAGTACACAAATATACCACATCCACATTTGTATACAGGAATTATTCAAATAAGAAAAAAACAAGCTACGCCGGCAAAAGTTACTATTCTATGTCAAACCTCGTTGCAGGCCTGGAATGCTTGTGAACGGAGTGGCAATCCAGTATCTCTTCGCTCCTAAGAGCTAAATAACATTGAGCAATTACCTGGTCGTCGTGTCAATTTCAATGTCCAACCTCATAGGAATAAGCACTCGGTTCTTCGATCGTATTTATCTAACAAAAAAATTAACCATATGTAGTAGGCTATCAGCAGTTGTATGACGATATGTAAATCTAATGTAGCCAGTGGAAATTTGTGCTTTTCCAGTCACCCAAACTGCTAACTGGTATCCTTCCTTGTCCACCTTGTAAATCCTTAGAGACAAAGTCCTTCAATTATTCAACTAAACTGGGTTCCCTGAATTAGTTAACAGCATTTCGTTTTTCTTGGCTAATGCCTAGTGTGAGACTAGCGTCGATAAGCACATAGCATACCCAGTTATCCACTGAGCGCTCCTCTTAACTAAGCAGTGGGAAAAAGTAACACCATGAATTTACAGTAGGCACTTAAATACTTCTGTTTTTCTTCAAACCCAATTTACAATTATCTAACCAACAACTAAATACCGTTCTTCTTTGAGAAAATAATCAAAATACTCTTTTCTATGTCTCCGAAATTCACTAGCCCTTTTTTCTTTTTCTTTTCTTGACAATCTCTCCCACCTTCCCTTCTCGATCCTTCCCTCTCCGTCCAACCCTGATAGCTGATTCGCTAACAACATATTCTCTTCCAATCAGATCCCCTTACTACCCATTACCCACAGGTTAGATTGTTGCGACCACATGTTAGCTAAGTACATTCTTAAACTATAAGAAAAACAGCATTATTTAAAGCAACAGTACTCCATTTTTCGGAACTCTATAAGTAACGCTTTTTTTTTCAAGCGGCTACATCCTCCCCCTCTAAATGCCTGGATGTCCTCATCCGACTTCTCTTAATACACATTCCAATTAGTCATTAAACAAACTTTATAATTATACCCTTATGCACTATGGTCAAAGGACGATCACTGGACTTTTCAGGTTCATCATAGGTAAGTCTAATGACTGGTTTTACTTTTCTTTTAGGGGCAGGTTCAGGTCTTGGCTCTACTTGGACTTCATCACAATCAGTTACAGGATCTTCACCCTCTTCTGACTCTACGGCCAGGTCAGAATATTCAGCTAGATTTTCTTCTGTTGCTTCCAAGTTTCCTTCATCTTCTGGACTATCCACTTCTTCCACAGGATCTCCAGGCGATTTGCGAGGTTTTTCTTTGTCAGACATATCTGACGTAGGTTCACTTTCTTGCCTAGGCCTCCTTAGCAGGATCTCATCCAAGTAAGGCTTGTAAGCTCTGTTGGGCCGTTCATAATCTACATCTGAGGAAGAATCACAAAACCGTTTGTCCTCTTCATCGCTTCCTGTTAAGATTGTTTCTCATCTCTTTTTGACTGTACTCCGAGTACACGTACGAACCGGTACTTCTTCAGCTGCTTCCAAATGTGGAATCCTCACCATCGGTCCAATAGGTAAGAGATGATCTCTATGCATTGTCTTCGTGCCTCCTTTTCCTTCTTCAGGTTTTACTCAATATACCAGCAGGTTTTGAAGTTTTCCAACAACCACATAGGGAATTGAACTCCATCCTTTCTGAAGTTTGTGTTTTCCTTTCAGTCCCAATTTTTTTAGAAACACCCGGTCGCCTGTGTCCAAGGTTTGACATATGACTCTCTTGTCATAAGATCTCTTATTACGCTGTTGAGTCTTGTCGGCAGTGTCAGTAGCTAGTCGATAAGCTCTCTGCAGGTCTTCCTTCAGTTTTGTCACATACTGATAATGGCTGACCTCGTCGTTTCCATCCGGAGAAGTTCCAAAGCAAATGTCAACAGGAAGTCGGGCTTCCCTACCGAACATTAAGTAATAGGGAGAGTAACCAGTAGCATCGCACTTGGTACTGTTGTAAGCATGAACGAGGTGTCCTACGTGCTGGCTCCAGTGGCGTTTCTCTTCTTCTCCTAATGTTCCCAGCATAGAAAGAAGTGTACGATTGAATCTTTCAGGCTGTGGGTTCCCCTGAGGATGATATGGTGTCGTACGAGATTTACGTATGCCCATCATTTTCAAGAGTTCCTTTATCAGAGGACTTTCGAAATCTCTGCCCTGATTGGAGTGGATATGGGTTGGCAATCCATAATGTATGAAAAACTTATCCACTAGGACCTTAGCCATGGTAAGTGCTTTCTGATTCTTTGTGGGAACTGTCTGAGCATAGCAGGTAAAATTATCTGTAACTACCAACACATTGCTAATTCTCCAGGATTCTGGTTCTATCGATAAGAAATCAATGCATACCAGATCAATGGGTCCAATACTCAGGATTTGGTTTAGAGGGGCAGCTCTTTGACAGGGAGTCTTCCGAGTAACACACTCTCCACAGTTCTTTACATACTGCTCTGCATCTTGAGACATTTTTGCCCAGTAGAACCTTGTCCTCAGTAGGTCTATTGTTCTCTCCACTCCTAAGTGACCAACGTCATCATGGACAGACTGTAGAACCATAGTTCTGAACTTAGAAGGTAAGACAAGGTGAAAACTCTCTCTCCCTGGCGGTCTTTTTGTCACTCTGTGCAGTACTTTATCCTTTAAGGTAAGTCTTCCAAACTCTCTTTTGAATGGTCTTAACTCCGGTTTCGACCGCTCCATTCCTGATGGCCAGGTTCCACTCTTCACAGTGTCTATGACCCTTCCTATCACTGAATCTTCCTCTTGAGCTTCAAAAAGCTCAGATCTTGTCATCTTCTCCAACGACCTCAGATCAAGATGTGCAGGGAAAACATACAACTCCGGGACACACTCGGGACAAGCTTCAAATTGGTCCACATATCTGGGAGAAACTTCTGCGCTGGTTTGAACTTCCACATGCTGGCAAATAGACCTAACACCAGATTCTGGAATGTGCTCCCAATCCTCCATTCTTCTAGACAGTAGGTCAGCATCAATATTGTTCTTGCCTGGTCTGTACTGCACCTTAAAATCGTAAGTGGCTAGGGCAGCAAGCCATCTGTGTCCTGTCGCATTTAGTTTAGCTGATGATAGCACGTACGTGAGGGGATTATTATCTGTACGTACCGTAAACTTGACTCCGTATAGATAATCATGGAACTTGTCCACAACTGCCCACTTAAGGGACAGAAACTCCAACTGATGGATGGGGTAGTTCTGTTCCGATGAGCTTAGCTTGCAGCTGGCAAAGGCCACAGGTCTTAGGCCTACAGGATATTCTTAGTAAAGGACAGCGCCCAGCCCATTCAGGCTTGCATCTACGTTGAGGGTATAGGGCTTGTTTAGGTCGGCAAATGCCAGTACAGGGGCACAAGTAAGGCATTCGATGAGGCGACGGAAAGCATTTGTACAAGACTGATCCCATCTTTCTCCAAAAGGTTCACTCTCCCTCAAGTATGTCTTAAACTCCTCTTTGGCAACTTTGTACTTCTTTTGAGATGGCGCATACCCTTTTGTAAGCTCGGTCAATGGCCTAGCTATTGAGGAATAGTTTTCTATGAACCTACGATAATACCCGCAGAACCCGAGGAATGACCTCAAACTTTTTAAGTCGGTAGGCTGTGGCCAAGTCGTCACCGCTTCAATCTTTGCTGGATCTGTTGCCACCCTTCAGCTGATATTCAATCTTTGCTGGATTTGTTGCCACTCCTTCAGCTGATATTATATGTCCAACGTATTTCACCTTTGGCTGGCAGAACTGGCATTTGTCCAGAGAGATTTTCAAATCTGCTTCTTCGAGTCTGTCAAGCACTTTGAGGAGTCTTTCTTCGTGTTCCTCCAATGATTTCCCAAAGACTATCAAGTCATCGAGGTAGACAAGGACTTCCAACAAATGCATATCTCCAACTGCTTTTTCCATCAAACGTTGGAATGTCGCAGGAGCTCCTGTGATGCCCTGTGGCATCCGTTCGAATTGGTAGAATCCAAGAGGACAGATGAAAGCTGTTTTCTCTTTATCCTCTTCTGTCATGGCTATTTGATAGTAGCCACTTCTCAAGTCAAGGACGGAAAACCACTGGCTGCCGGACATACAGTCCATTGCATCATCAATCCGTGGAGTAGTGTACTGATCCAGAATAGTCCTACTGTTCAGTGTCCGATAGTCGATGCACATTCGCACCTTGCCATTCTTCTTTCTGGCGATCACTATAGGGGAAGCATAAGGGCTTTGCGATTCCTTTATGATACCAACTGCTATGAGCTCATGGAGATGTCTCCTCACATCTTCTATATCCGCAGGAGCGAGGCGCCGAGAAGGCTCACGGAAAGGCCTGGGATCCGATAGGCGAATGCTATGCTCCACTCCTTTGGCCAAACCTACATCCCACTCGTGTAGCGAAAATGCATTGACTCTTTCTAAGAGTTTGGTGCGGAGACTTTCTTTCCATTCTTCTGGAATAGGTGAATACCCAAACTGTATGTGGCTCTTGTCCAATGTTCTTGGGGCAACATTACAGGATACCGTCGAGGTAACTGAGTCAGTGGGGTACAGATGACCAATGACTGTTCCGGCTGGGATAACAGTCTCTTTTTTGGATGCATTCCACACCATTACCATGAAATGATTCCAATCAGCAGCACAACTTGGCACTACCATTGGTTGTAGCAACACTCCCGCTGGAAGAGTGACTCTAGGTGAAACTTCAAACATCAGGATCTTCTTAGTCTGCGGTTGCTGCAGTTCAACATTGCAGATCGCATGGCAGCTTCCATTGGGTGGTATAGTCAATGAACCAGGGCCTTGCCATGTCATCCAACCCACCTCATCATCTTCACTATTTGCCAGGTCCTTGTGGGGTGCCCGTCCATCAGCAGCAGCATCAACTTTCACTCCCAATGTCTGAGAGATATCAACATCAGCTGCTTCTCGGCTGAGTTGAGCTAAACACTTAAAAAGATTTGCGTTAGTCCCCAATATTACAGGAGCTTGATCTGGCGTCCGGGGGCCTGGACAAACGAGCAAGGATGGAGATGGTTTCTTAAGTACCAGCGACTGTCTCTGGGAACTCAAGATCAACCACTACATAGCCCTTGTAAAGGTAACTGGACTCACTTAAACCCCAGATGGCCAGGCCACTCACAGGCTGAATGGGGACCTTGGACAGGTACAGGTTGTACTAAGCTTCAGTGGTAACTTGAGAACCACTATCAAGCAGAGAATCACACTGCTGTCCATTAACTTTCACCTGCACAACTGATACAGGACCAATCAGGCCTTTGGGTATTTCTCTAACCCTCAGTGTCTCTACAGTGCTTTTCTTAACAGAGCAGACAACATCACTCTTGTTAGTGGGGCTTCCACTGTTTTCTTTAACTTTCTTCTTTGAGTGAATAAGCTTCTGAATAACTTTTGTTTGATTTTCTGTTTTTTTACACCTTGCTGCAAAGTGCCCACTTTCTCCACATCAAAAACAGAAATACTCATCAGAATCAGAAAAAGACTTCTTGGTGGACTGTTGGGCATGATTTTCAGCACCAACTGTCAGAACTGCAGTAGGAGCATCACACCCTTTGTTTTCTCGTGCATTAAGCTTATTCTGCAGTCTTTTAACTTTTTTCTTCAACTCCATCACCTCCATATCTGTACTGTTCTCTTTCCTGACTGTCTGGGAAGTCGGGACAGGGTCAACACACACTGGGGTTGTCCTGTGGGGGTTACCAGCTAGCAATGTAAACATAGACTTCAACTTCTTCAGCTCTGCTTTCAAATTTTGAATCTCTGTCTGTCGGCTATCCGCTATTTGATTTGCCTGACTTCTATGAGCTGTTGGTTTTAACTTAGCCCTCGTATCTTGATACTCCTCTTCGTAACTCATTTAATAGCTCCAGGAAGCTAGGTGGCCTATCTTTCCTTTCCCTTAACCTTAGTTGGATCAGCATTAGGTCAGCGGCCACTGCTCCTCTGAGTAACTGTTCAATACGGGTGCGATCCTTGCCCTCCATAGGAAGACCACCTCTTTGCACTACTTTAGTCAGTGACCGCTCTAGTCTTCGAAGGAAATCTGACAACTTTTCACCAGATTGCTGTTGCATCAAACGGAAAGCAAAATACAAATCGTCTCCAGACTCAGCAGTTCCAAAGGCACTTTCCATTGCTTCCAGGCCCTTTTCTGGGCTAACATCCAGATCCACATCACATACTGCTCTAACTATTTCTAGAAAGGGTCCTCTCACACTTTGCAAAATCTTACGTCTTTTCTCTTTTGCTGAGCCTTCCCCTTCCTCTACCAAGAGACGCGCCTGGTCCATCCAATGGTCAAACTGTTCTTCGCCAGCAGGTGTGGGAGTGATCCCAGAGAATATACACAGATGACGATAACTACCACTATCCTTAGAGCGATTTGCGCTTTTATCCACTAACTCAAACACTGCGCGTATAACAGACTTAGTGTGGGTTGATGAGGAACTGAATAACGCTTGGACATCTTCAATCTGCTTGCCTTCAGCTAACTGCAATCTCTGTAACATATTAGCAAAGTCTTCAGTAGGTTGTACTTAATCTCCAATAGTAATTATGGGCCAAGCCTCCATGGCATCAGGGGGCAACACTTCAGTCTGTATCCACTCTCCCCTTGCACTCACATAATACTTTTAGACAACGAAACTTGGAGCTAAACATTCTACCTCGCACTTGTACATGTCCCAAAGCTTTAATGGTCTGCAATGTCTCTTCAACATAAGCTATCTCCAGCTCTTCCGGACCAATGACCATGAGTGCATGGGCTTCATCCAATGCTTCACTGCAACACCAACTCTTGAGTTCCTCTTTAAGAGCATTGTTTGTAAAATACATCTTGAGGAATACGATTTGCCTAATAATTAAATAGGCTAGGGTGGGCCCTGAGTTCCCCATAATTGGAAGAAACTACCTCTTCTCTTTAATTTAGGTTTTGACTAAGTGTTGAGCTAACATTTCTTACAGGGAAAATACAATAACCTCATTAACTATGCCATATATTAATCAGACATCACATGCCATATACCGGCACATTGAGGTTTCTTTAATAAGCAAATAAAAATATATTAAACTAATTTAAAAGTTCAATTTAGTAACAGTTTCCATAGGACCCATTTATCAAAGCATTTTCTCAGTACACAAATATACCACATCCACATTTGTATACAGGTATTATTCAAATTAGAAAAAAACATAAGCTATGCCGGCAAAAGTTACTATTCTATGTCAAACCCCGCTGCAGGCCTGGAACCGATGCTCGTGAACAGAGTGGCAATCCAGTACCTCTTCGCTCCTAAGAGCTAAATAACATTGAGGAATTACCTGGTCGTCGTGTCAATTTCAATGTCCAACCTCATAGGAATAAGCACTCGGTTCCTCAATCGTCTTTATCTAACAAAAAAATTAACCATATGTAGTAGGCTATCAGCAGTTGTATGACGATTTGTAAATCCAATGTAGCCAGTGGAAATTTGGGCTTTTCTGGTCACCCAAATTGCTAACTGGTATCCTTCCTTGTCCACCTTGTAAATCCTTAGAGACAAAGTCCTTCAATTATTCAACTAAACTGGGTTCCCTGAATTAGTTAACAGCATTTCGTTTTTCTTGGCTAATGCCTAGTGTGAGACTAGCGTCGATAAGCACATAGCATACCCAGTTATCCACTGAGCGCTCCTCTTAACTAAGCAGTGGGAAAAAGTAACACCATGAATTTACAGTAGGCACTTAAATACTTCTGTTTTTCTTCAAACCCAATTTACAATTATCTAACCAACAACTAAATACTGTCTTCTTTGAGAAAATAATCAAAATACTCTTTTCTGTGTCTCCGAAATTCACTAGCCCTTTTTTCTTTTTCTTTTCTTGACAATCTCTCCCACCTTCCCTTCTCGATCCTTCCCTCTCCGTCCAACCCTGATAGCTGATTCGCTAACAACATATTCTCTTCCAATCAGATCCCCTTACTACCCATTACCCACAGGTTAGATTGTTGCGACCACATGTTAGGTAAGTACATTCTTAAACTATAAGAAAAACAGCATTATTTAAAGCAACAGTACTCCATTTTTCTGAACATCTATAAGTAACTTTTTTTTTTCTTTCAACCGGCTACATGTACTATTGTATTATATTATGTATTGTTGCCTTTTATGTATTATTCCTTTAATTACGTATACAGACTCTGAGGCAAGGGGCATTCCCCCCCAGTGAGAATACTTTGCCCCCCAAAAATAGTTTGGGTAAGATGCTTCCTAATAGTGTACTTCACTAATTACTGTTTGGAATGTAGGCTAGCTCTCTTGCCTTCATCTGCAAATGCGATCGAAGATGTCCTTTACATCACTAAGCTACAAAGAATGTGTAACTACTGAAGTTACTAAAAGCTTTCGAATTTGATTGACAGCTGTGTATTTTGCTAGTATATAGCTTCAGCAAGCCATGCATGCAAAAATTATTTGCTTTTCGTCCCTCGTGCTGAAGTTACTATTCTATGTTGGTCAAAAGGATACATGTGCTCGCCCATGGAAATCAAAAGCCCATCCGACACGTTTGTTCTAGCGCCTGCACGTATAGCCTATCTGTATTGAGGCAGTTGTTAATCCATCTGCCTTGACTATCAAGCACTTTGGGTCAACTCCTGTTGTTTTTAAATGTGCTACATAAATAAAAGTGACTTGACTTGACTTTCCACCAAGTGGGATATAACCGGAATTGCCAGATTTTTTTTAACTATGTGGAGAAAATGGGATTATTTTTTTTAGGAGAAAACAAAGATAAATTTCTCTCACACATACACATATAGCTCAGGCGTGCGGAGAGGTCGGCTCTTCTACCTATAGGACTGGCAACTTGTGTATCTAGGTGAACCGCACTGCTAAATGTTTACCGCGCGTCTGACCCCTCATTCACACATAAGCGGTATGCCGTTGTTGAAAGCGGAAGTGCTCCATTGCCAGCCATTCAAAAAAGGCTTCTCGCCCCGCTCCTTGAAGTGAGACGACAGCACTGGCCATGGTGGAATGGCAGACGGGAAAAAATAGAGCAGTGTTCCATTTTTTTCCCCTTCCCAGTTGCGGAAAGCCAATCAGAGCACAGCGGAAAACCAATAGGAAAGCTTGAACCAACACGTTGGACAAACAGCTAATTTTACAAGTACAAGAACAGGAGGAAATCTATAACGTCACACTCATGGTCTATCGAGACAATATGAGAAACAATATAGCGTGGTCAAGGATCGCTCAGAGTCTCGGCCCTACAGTTACCATCGATCAGTTAATACGTAATATGTATTTAGTAGTGCTAGCTATTGCTTTCAACCAATATGAAATACTAGCTACCTGCTACAGTGTTTTTAAAACAAATGGCATGCATCCACTTTTGCTAATGAACCGTTTCTGCAGGGCTGTCACGGTTCTCTTGAATTGCTAGTAGGCTATAGCAGAGAAATCTGCTCAAATCCCCTGTGTTTTCTGTAAGTGAGTTTCATTTTAATGAACGGAGATTACTACTCTGTTTTGTTTATGTTGGGACCACCTTTTTCCATGAACGCAATAGGCTAATTTTCCCATCTTAAAGTAACTGATTGGTCAAAACAGCAAAGGGGGGACAATGTCAGCTGCCTCCCGTCGTCACTAGCGGAACCGCAAGCGATTTCACCGCTTATGTGTGAATGAAGGATGAGTCTTCGTAACTAGAGCAACAATGACGTTGTGTGACAGACAACTCGCCTGTTATTCTGATTTAATGCTTCTCCGCTATGTCTCATGAAACTCTTTTGGTTTATTATTTCTCATGTCAATCCAAGATTGTGAAAACATGGTGCATGCATTAGAGTAGGGTGTGCACAAAAATACGGGACAAATTGCGTACCGTATTGATTCTGTAAGGGACAGTACATTTTATTTTTCAATAGGCCTACAGGACGATCCTGTATTATACGGGACGGGTGGCAACCCTATTCCCAGGCAGTAATCACAAGCAAGGTTAATTGACCCACAGTCCGACATGGTTACATGATATAATTTACGGGACGTGCAAATGAGCGATAGAAAACCAATCACGCTAATGTCACCATTCAGATTTTTTTTGTGCGGCCGCCTCGTTCCGCCCCCGGCAAGATGCCGCCCTGGGCTGCTGCCCATGTCTCCCATACCTAAATCCGCTGCTGTACAAGTGCAACACATTTGTGGGAACTTCAGCAACAATGTTTAGAAGAACTTTCTGAACAATATTTGATTTCCATTGTTGTATGAATGCCATGAGTATGTTCAGCTGTTATGTCTGCCAAAGCCGTAGCCATGGAATCAACATTGGGGGGCACCAAATCAGCCGGGGGTCTGGGGGCCCCCCCAAGTAAAACATTCAAAAATGTTTAAGAAATTTATAAGCCTCTTAACCATCAATATTCACACAATCTGATATCACCATGTTGGTGTTGTTCCTACAACATCATAATTAATGTTGCTCCAGGACCATTATTACAACTGACCTGTAGTTTTGACCTTTTGACCTAACCCTAACCTCAGACACCTGTGCCTAAACCTAACCTTAGTGGTACCTGTGCCTAAACCTAACCCCAGTTGTGACATTAATTATGATGTCGCCGGAACAACACCAACATGGTGATATCAGCTCGGTCATCAATAATTGCTCCTTTCTCACTCGCCTCCATGTCACCTGCTCTCCCTGCCCTGTTGGCAGACTCATGCTCTGTCTCTCCCTTTCTTTCTTTACTCTGAACGCACCAGAGTGAACATTAAATAAATACTATCATTAAACAAGTTGTGTTTTTTGCCATGATGTTCAGGAATGGATTACTAACCATTTCTGATCTAAATGGCAATGATTATTATATCAATAAACTTTGACTCACCTTGTGCTACTGTATACTTCTATCATCTGACTGGTACTGATTTTCTCACTGCTCTCAGCTTTTCTTTTCTGAGGCTGCCCAAAAAACTGATGAATGTCACTGCCACCGTTCCTCGTGCTCATAATGACACTCAATGTGAATGAAAGTTGACTAATAAAACTGCTTGCAATTTAATCAAACAAACACTAATAATGCTATCTATCATACAGTAAGCAAATACTGTAACTATACAGTATACTATACGAATATGCAATCAATGAAAACGACTACTGTCTGCACAAATAAGACATGCAGCGCAGCATAAATGATTGACACTTTACTCAGACTTCACGTCGGCATTCTAAACAAATCTAACAAAATCCTTCACGTAAGACATTAACGTTAGTAGAAGACAGTACGTACATAAGCACCATTGTTGGTTGCTGGGTGAATGTGTGGCTAATTAGCGTTCCATGTAACTTAGCTAAAGTATGATAGATACCATAGTGACGGTTGATTGATTAGCACATGCAAATCGGCCCTTTTTCACAAAATATGACATGTTGATGTTAAAACTATCACAATCGACAGGAAGATAGCCTGCGTAACACTCATTACATTCTAGGTTTCCACTTTTTAATACATTTGACACAAATGAGTTAGAGAGACAGTACAGTGTTCGACACAATTGTACCTACCAACAGTAATTACAGCCAGTGTTGCCAGGTTAAGCAAAACAATTTCCAGCACAACAACTGCTCAAAACCAGCCAAAAATGCCTGAAAACTTGCCCAACGTTTGTTGGTGCACAACATTGACTATTTTACAAGTGACCCCCTCGGGAACAAAACTTAAGATGCGGGATAGACGCATGTGAAGCCGTAGCTGATGTCTGACTGTGATAACAGCATAGCTACACACGATATAGCATATAAAGATAGAAATGGTGCGGCCGTGGTGAAGTTCAGAACTAGCCCAAAAACCTGCCACTCGCGACCAATTCATTTTCACCCGGGACATTGTTTGAAAAGTAGCCCAATTTCGTGTGAAAATCTCAGATATGGCAACCCGGCTTACAGCAGTTGACCAACGGCTTTGTTGTTGTCACGGCAGTGGTGGTAGGACACAGGCGCAGAGAAGAAAGGGTGGTAGCAATCCATGTTTTAATGAAAAAAGAAACAAAACAATAGCAGCAACCAGTGACGTAGGGCATCAGGTACAAACATAAAACCAAAATGAACCACACCGGGTGTGGCCAAACATAGAACATAAACAGGTTCCCCAATTGGAGGCAACGATCTACACCTGCCTCCAATTGGGGAGACCAAACTGGGTAGAGGTGGCTAGAGGCACCACCTTCTGTCCTGTCCTGACTATGGCCCCAGCCCAGTGCAGAGATGGCTAGGGGCATAGCCAGGACGTTACAGTACCCCCCCCCCAAGGCGCGGGCTCCCGAACGCAAGACCGGGAATAACCCAAGGGGGGTGGGCGGGACGACGACACCCGGACAGGCGGAGGCTCAGCACCCGGAGCAGCCGGGACAGGCCGGGGAGGCGGAGCTGCCGGAACAGGCAGGGGAGGCGGAGCCGCCGGAACAGGCAGGGGAGGCGGAGCCGCCGGGACTGGAGAGGGCGGCGGAGCGGCCGGGACAGGAGAGGGCGGCGGCAGCCAGTCCTCGGCGGGCGGCGGCGACGTGACCACTGGGCAGCAGCGGACATAAGCAAGGCGTTGGCTGCTTCAAGCTGGCCGGGGGCTCTGCCCCTGGTGGTGAGAACCGGTACGGTGGATCCTTGAAGCCAGGCCAGTCCTCACTCCTTCCGACATCTGGGAAGGACTCCACTAAACCCACCAGAGGTGTTGCCCAATGCCTAGGAGCTGGCACTGGGCATGGCTGGGGCACCTCGATCACCCCCCACGTGAGCGGCGGCGGCAAGGGCTCGTCTTCCCACCCCTCTGGGGGTGGCAGCCGAGCCTCGGGGTCCTCCGCCTGCCCCCATAGCACCCCCCCAAAAATTTCTTGGGGCTGACTCACGGTGGATTGGTGACGTTGCCTCCATTGACGTCTCTTGCGGGGTCGGCGCTGGGCTGGTCAGGTGTGCAGCGGGGGACGGTAGGGGTTCTCCTCCTCCTCGGTCTCACTGTCAGGCCAACCAAGAAGTTCCCCTACTGTCCATCTCTGCTGTGTCTCTAGTTGGTGGTTCATTCTGTCACGGCTGTGGTGGTAGGACACAGGCGCAGAGAAGAAAGGGTGGTAGTAATCCATGTTTTAATGAAAAAAGAAACAAAACAATAGCAGCACCCAGTGACGTTGGGCAGTATGTACAAACATAAAACCAAAATGAACCACACTGGGTGTGGCCAAACATAGAACATAAATAGGTTCCCCAATTGGAGGCAACGCTTTACACCTGCCTCCAATTGGGGAGACCAAACTGGGTAGAGGTGGCTAGAGGCCCCACCTTCTGTCCTGTCCTGACTATGGCCCCAGCCCAGCGCAAAGATGGCTGAGGGCATAGCCAGGACGTGACAGTTGTCCCAATGTCTGTTGCTTGACCGTTTTCTTATGAACCCCTGTCTTTGAAATTTTCAGGAAGGAAGCAACCTGACGCTCACTGTATCCCTCTGCCAGTAAAGTCAGAATTTAACCCTTCTTTTCCTTACTCAAAGCTTTTCTTTTCAACTCTTTTGTCATGCTGAATAGTTATATAATAGTTAGCTAATTAATATATCCTGATTACTCAGGGAAGCATTGGTAATTTAATGAAGGCATACAACCAAAACAACAGAAGCTGTATAGTCATTGGTAGAAAGTGTATAACTGCTGCAGTCCAGGGCACAAATACGTCAGTGACAAATGTGTAGTAACTGGTGGTTTTGTGCTGATGTGACGGCTGTCTTGTAAATGTGGTCCTGTAACAGCAGGGGGGTTGTTTGGGGGTGGGTGGGGTTTCGCTCTGTACATGTATTTCATAATGAGCCATATGTCCTAGGTCCATGGCTCTGAAGGACGACCTTTGCTCCCCAGGGGAATATGTTGGAATCATTGGTCAAGTAAAGACTGCTACTGGTGACATAAAAAAAATAAGTTCACTTAGCTAGTGTAAGAAATCGTCCGTTCGTATAGTTTTAAAATAATTATCGTGTACCCGGTTGTCAAGGGAGAGAGTAGTTTCGATAGTCTCTTGTTCATGATGTTACAAATTCGATTTCAAAGAAACCTCTGGTCGTACCTATACTTCATAGACATCGCAGTCCAGAATACACAACACAGTACTGTAAGGCCATTGGCTAATTACTGTTGTGCTTTTACAGAACGTGACTTCCTGTGTACGGATAAATGGTGTTCTGTTGTAATCTCAACATAACAAGCATACATTCATAAAATTCCACACTCCCCCCATCACAAATGTAAACAAAACATTACATGTGTGATGAAACAGTAAAAGTACAATTCCATTCCTAATGAAAAGAAAAGGCCCATACACTTATCTTAAACATGATTAAAACAAAACAACAAAAAAGGAGTATCTGACCAACGAGGTCTTAGTGTTCCTTAAATGAAAATTAATGTAAATAAGACAATTGACACACCTCACTCTGACACATAACTCAATGTATGACAGACATCAATCCCTCCCCCACCTCAGATTATAAGGGTCGAGAAACATATTGACATCAACAGGCTACTATCAGTGTTAACAGTAGTAGCCTGAAAAATTCTACCTTTAAATAGGGAAAGATTTTAC